>CATIWJ010028935.1:0-11302 GCA_949640765.1 Croton laevigatus
ATAGTTTTACATAATTTTTTCCCTTCTTTTAATATTAAATTAGAAATTTACATCTTTGAAGTATTTTATTTTATTTTTAAACTAATGATGGTGTTATTTTTTTAATTCTTAATGAGAGATTAAATATGAATTTATATAGACACAATGAATATTTGATTGCCTCACTAAAATTGCAGGATTATTAATTTTGGAAAATTATTTCAACAAGGACAAACAAAATGGAGAAGATGAAGTCACATAAAAAAATTGGAGAAGATGAATTAGTGGATCCGAATATTTTGCAGAAGATTGGAATTAGTTTCTGAGAATTTTTTATTGCAATTATTCTATATATTTTTATTTAATTCAAATATTATAAACTTGATGTTATCAACTGTTATTTTTGTTTATGTAATGTAAATATATAATATAACTTAATTATATATCATGTAAGGGGATGATGTTTACTTAAGTAGTTAACGCTCTATTACCTGATGTCAAAGTGCTCATGTTCAAATCCCCATATGCTCCTAAATTAAAATTAAATTTTTCCAATTTTTTAATATTATAATATTGTTTTAAATAGATCAAAATTGTTTACAGTTAAATATGAATCATTTAAAAATAAAAAATTTAATAGTTATTCAAAATGTAGTACCATTAATTAATATATATATTTATAATTAATTTATTTTTTAACATATATTATATTAATAAAATTTTATTTTTCAATAAAATTTGTCATAATAAAATTTTGCTTTCAATGGTGAAGTAGTATATTTTGACAAAATAATATTGTATTTGAACAGAAATTTTGTTTCAATAAATTAGTTTAGCTGATAAATTCAATTGTCACAATAATTTATTTATATTGCAATAAAATAATATTTGTCAAAAAAAACATATTAAGACAAGTTTATTTTGACAAACTCCATGACAAAACAAATTTGTCATGAGTTACATATTGTGACAAAATGTACATATATATTATGACAAATATTTTTGTGCCAACAAACATAATTTTTTATAATGACTCTAGCTCATAAGTTGGCTAAAGCTTCTTTAAGTTCTGATTTTACTTCTAATTTATTGGCACAAACAGAACTTTTGCTTGGCCCCAATTAATTAATTAATCATACTACCTACATTAAAAAAAAAAATGTGGCGCTAGTTATCAAATTTTATTTGAATATAGCTAATGTGTTGGATTTGTCAAAAAAAAGGAAAAAAAAAGCTAATGTGTTGGACTACCTAACTCTAGTTCTGGGCCTCGCTGGGTCTCGTCAGCGGTTGTTACTGGGTCACCAGCAAATTGTAGAATTGTTAAAAAATATGCAAAAATATGGGTTCTTACTCGTCTAAAAGCATCTTTAATTCTAAGATGCATTCTGGTTGATTTGGCATGTTTTAATAGAAATTGTTCAAATAATTTGCATAAAGTTACGGTATAGATATTCAACTATTTAAAAGGATTCTTCAATGATAGACATGCTGTAATTAAATTAAGTGGTTATTTGTAATTTTTTTAAAATAAAATTCGAATTATAGCTAAAATAGGAATTAGAATATGGGTACAACACCCAAACAGAAACAAATTTAAACGAAAAAAATAAAAAATGTCGAGTCACGATGTCTATTTGATCCTCTGAAAATAAAGGTTGGGATAGACAATGTCTATTACACGTCTTCTTCACAGATAGAGGATTTGGTTGGAGAGTTTTTTTTTTTCCCATAAACTTCCACTTTAGCTACGTGGCAACTAAAATTAGCAATCCAAGATAGCATTGGAGATGCTCTAAGGCCCACGATTCTAAAAATAACCATATTTTTTACTGGTTCTGCGTCATTTGGCCAGAATCTCGAAAATTCTGTTTAGCTTTCACAAATTCCAACCACTAGAAATGGCAACAATGTGTCTACATTAAAATGACCTGCCTCATGAGAGGAGTCTGATGGTGTTGTCATCATGTTTGCTATGCTACACTATTAAATGTGAAAACCAACTAAACGAGTTTAAAACTATCCAAAATCATAACTGTAAAAGAAATTATGGTTTTAAAACAAAAATTTCCACTAAGTTTTATTTATGATATGAGACTAAAATTCTACTCATATTATCAGACCAATATCAGACCAAATAATAAATAACAAGACAGATTAGCATTCTAAGGGAAAAGAGTCAAAGGATTCTTTAGTCTCTAATACACTTCCAAATATGCACAAACAATAAACCCTAAATGTATTAAGTATTCACTAGCATTTAGGGAACTCTTTATAGTATCTACTTGCATTACCTTGCACTTGGACATATAGTCTAGGAAATTCAAAACGCTTTTTAAAATGCCAACTAAAGATAAGAGGAATACTGCAAACAAAGCACCAATTACAGTGACAGACAAAGATCCCTTGGGATTTCATTGGCCAACAATAATTTATCAAAATTACCTTATATATCTGATCTTTCATGGATGATTTGTCACACTCATCTAATGATGTAATGCAGAAAGCACATACCATATCTCCATCAAAATTTGTTATATCCCAAATCAGAAACAAAGTGATCTTTTCAAGGTATCTCACAAGCATCCCATGTAAATTCACATATGCATTGGCATTTGGCACCCTGAAATATTCAAATGCATTGTCAAACCATCAATAGGTTATATTCCAAAGTCCAAATGGCCATTCAATATATTCTTGCACATAAATAATGGAAGTATACACCTAGATATTTATCAAGCTACATCTTGCATTTCGTAAGACATCATAAAGCAAAATAAGAAGTTTAACCTAAAATAATTCAATAGTATCTTTTCATATTGGATTTTCTTTTCCAAAATAATAGTTGCAAAATATTGAAAGAAATAGTTTGATGATTGCTAGACCAAGAAGAAGACAGTGGTGAAAATTAAGAAAATATAGCTGTTGTATTCTTTTGCTTTGTTTGTTGTTTTCTTTGTGCACCTTAAACATTTGACTTTATGCTTTTAACAATATATGCTTCAGAAAAGAATATCATTATGCATACTAAAATGCAAACAGCACCACATGTTCTTTTGCTTTTCTTATTCCTTTCAAAATTTAAATACATCTTCAAACAACTCAAATGCAGGAAACAATCCATTGAAACAAAAATTAGAACCACAAAATCAAGTTGATGCAACATTGCTCAGTTTTCATGCATCTTACACTTAAGAATTCATCCAATCATTATCTCAATTACGTTTCATTTACCAAGATTCCCATTGACAAAACATACATTAAATAATATCTCAATCCAAAAAACAAAATCAATTAACTCATTTTCATTTCATTTAAGAGATCTCAACATACCTGAACCGTGGTATAACCTCCTTTACCAACTCAAGAACCCTCTTTTATTCCCTTCCATCCTTACTATTTCCTAACACCAAACATTTAACAACCACCACAACAAACTTAACCATTAATTTAACAACTTCCGCATCCCTAGTCTCATGAGACACTCCCCTTAATATTTTTCTTTCCTTCCAAACCCAAACCAAATCTCCTCAAAACCCTAAACCCTTCACTTGCAGCTTCTTTATATAATCCATAACTCTCCAAGCAATAAACTAACCTTAACTTTTATTCAATCATATTGTGAGGCTTACATCAAATAATCCAAACACAAAATGTAAACATCGAATAATTCGGTAACATACTTGCACTACAAGAAATATGAGATATTGTGACAAATATCCTTTTGACAAAATTAATTTTGTCACTACATGTATATTTTTCGTGACAATATCAAAATTTAATCAAAAAAATAAAAGAGCATGAAATTGTAACGAACTAAAATTTCATTGCAATTATTTGTCACAATAAATCAAGAACATCTATATATTGTGATAAAATACTTTTTTTGACAAAATATTTTGTCACTAAATCTTGGAGCTAAAATTTGGTTTCATTTACCAAAATCTTGGCGCCAAAATTTTGTTACTAACTCAATTACATTTCATTTACCAAAATTCACATTGACAAAACATACATTAAATAATATTTCAATCCAAAAAACAAAATTAACTCATTTCCATTTCATTTAATAGATCTCAACATACCTGAACCGTGGTATAACCTCCTTCCACTACAAGAAATTAACTGTATTGTGACAAGATTTCTTATGATAAAATTAATTTTGTCACTAAATTTACACATTTTGTGATAAAATTGAAATTAGTCATGGGAAAGAATGAAATTATGATAAAATATAGGTTTTATCATAATATTTTTTCATGGAAGAGAGAAATCACTAATTTATAATGGCAAAATATTTTTTGACATTACTGCTTATAATTATAATATTGCTTCATAATTTAGCGCCAAACAGTTATTTATTGGGACAAAAGAATTTTTCACTAGTTTATTTTTGTCAGCACAACCATGATTTATTATGATGAAGTTTATTTAAACAAATTTTTATTGTCATAATAAATAAATATGTTATGATTTTTTTTAAACCCGCGTTATGAATTTTTTTTTTTGTTACCAAAAGTGTTAAATTATTATGATAAAAAATAAGAATTGAACTTATATTTAATATTTTTAAATATTAAACTAAAATAACTTTTAGTTACAAATTTAAATCTCCTTATGGAAGTGGTTCTCTAATTTCATATTAAAAAATTATTTTTACTCCATTTAAAAAATACGGTTAATCAACTTTTAAAACCCACGTTCCTTAGTCCAATTCTTATAACTGTTCAGGTATGTTGGGATTTACTTATATTATCAGACCAAATAACAAGACAAATTAGCCATTCCAAAGGAAAAGAGTCAAAGTATTCTTTGGTCTCTAAGTATTGACTGGCATTTAGGGAACATACATTCAGACTGCTTTATAGTATTGACAGGTAAATCTATTTACGTTACCTTGCACTTGGGTTTGGAAGGAAAGAAGAATATTAAGGGGGATTGTCTGCCTCATGAGAATGGGGACGAGGAGGTTGAGAAATTAATGGTTAAGTTTCTTGTGGCAGTTGTTAAATGTTTAGCGTTAGGAAATAGTAAGGATGGAAGGGAATATAAGAGGGTTCTTGAGTTGGTGAATTTTACATATGTCACGTGCAAGACGTGAGGGTAGCTTGTGCGACCACTTACTGATATTTCTTAACAGATTTGTAACTGCTACTTGTTGACTTCAGCTTTGCATTTAATGAACTAGTCGTTGGTGCTGATCGAAGCAATGTTGTGCACGAGATCTCCATGTTACGGGCTCGACATGGTCGTTGAAATCTTCAATTACCAAGTTAGACAGTGTAGCGTGCGAGATGAAATTTTTCTTAGGGATCTAGATGATTTTCGCAATCTTAGCTTGCGAGACCTCCAATGGTAGCGCGCGAGATGAAATTTCAATTTACTGCTGAACTGGCTTAGCACGCGAGACTGAATCTTCTTTATGTGAAAGAAGATTCAGTGCATGGATAAGTTAATCTTTGAATTATCACAAGAAAGGGCAATAATTGTCTACAATGGAATATATTCCGTTAGTTAATAATACATATCCAAATGATTATAAATAGAGGAATATGAAGGAGATTGTCACGCATGCTTTGTTAATTTCTAGTAATTAAGAATTAATTAGAGATAATTATAGTTAATAGATATCCAATTAAGTGATTAGAAGAGATTAATGGTTAATTGAGTATTAGTGGGTCTTGAGAAATTTATATGTTGAGCATTTAAGAATTTACGTGGACATGTAAGTTATGGGCTAGAGATAATGTGTGTGGCCCAACTAAACTCAAATGACATATATGGCCCTATTTTAAACAAACCCCATCATTTAAAAAAAAAAAAAAAGAGCATGTGCTCATTAGAATAAAATAATAATAAATCATAAAAATATCTTCCCCATCTTCTTTAAAAGTCTATAGCCTGTTTAGTTTTGGAAAATATGACATGTTTTCCAGAAAACTTTTTCAAAAAAATAGAAAATGGAGTTTGTTGTTTAGTTATAAAATTTTCCTATTTTAAAAAATTAGAAAACTATTTTCTAGTTTTTCAAATTATAACATATATTAGAAACGTAATAAAAAGATGTTTTCTAATAATTATTAGCATGTTTTCTAATTTTTAATCAAAACACACGTTGCCTCTTCTCTTCTAACTAAAGAGCCCTTCCTTTACCTATTACCTCTTTTATTCTTCTTCTCATCTAATTATTAGCGTGTTTTCTATTTTCTGAAAAACATGAAAAAAGAAAAGAAAACTAGAAAAGGAAAACAAGAAATGTTTTCTAAAACTAAACAGGAGAATTCTCTATTATTTTCCTAACTCCACCCATCACTCTCACATCTCTCTCTCCCATTCTTCATTTTTCTTTACACAACTTCATCTTCTTTTCTCTAACCCTTGACCGCTCACCTCCCTAAGAAAATCAAGAGGAATCTTCCAATTTCAAGCTAGGAAATCTTAAGTAGAGACTCAAGTTGAGGTAAGGATGGATTCCCTAACTTTATTCATCTACTTTTTTTTGGTTAATTTCAAGAATGTGGTTAGGGTTGAAGAGATCTTAAAGATCTCTTTAAATCTCTTGTAGATCTTGTTAGACCTAGCTAGATCAAGGGTTAGAATGTGTAGATCTAGCATAGAAATGGAAACTCTAGAAGTGTTGGGTTAAGGTCTTGGTTTTCTCCTTGAAAAGAAACTAAATGTACTGTGTTTTATAGGAGATTTGGGAGCTAAGGAGGTAGACAAAGGCAAAGGTATAGCTTAAGCTTAGAGGAAAGCTCAAAAATTTGAGGTTTAGTGCTTTAATCCCTTTTTTTATACATTAAAGTTTGATTTTCCTCGAAATGTTGAAAATGTTGTGCTGATTGAAATGTGTTTTTTGAAATTTTAGTCACAAAAATGATTTCCTTTGAAAGTGTCTTTAAAATGAGATTTTGAGAACTTTGGATGTGATTTAGAAAGGGCATTTAGAGTTATGTGAAAGGAAATTTTGGTCGAAAAAGGTTTTTTGATGCACGGACTGCTTTTACAGTTGTTGCTTCAACGATGAGGTAGTCACGCTTGCGATAAGCTTGCTGAGTGGACATTGCGTCCACGAAGTAGGTCTGCGCGGTCGCAACATAATTTCTAGTTGCGATTGGAACTCTTGAAAATTTATCTCGTTTGCGAAAAAGGTCATCACATCCGTAACTAAAATTGAAAGATTTCAGTCACTGCTAGAATTTATATCTCGCTCGCTACATGTGGTCTCGCATTTGCGACGAGGTTGCGTTCAGGACGAGGAAACACGCCTGCGACTAGTTGTCTGTGATACCCTGTCTTCCAATTGTTTTAAACTTTGAATGTTGGATTGAAATTTTATGTGCAAGTGGTTTTAAGATTTTGATAAAGTGTGGTTACATCTTGAATACACATGAGAATTGATGAGATGTGAATGATGAACGTGAAATGGAATAATGTGCATGAGAATGTTAAATCTTACATTGATAAAGCTCAAGTGGCTAGGTTAGAATATTTAGGATAAAGATTTGATACATCAAATGGTATTATCTGCGGATTATGAGCCGAGAGAGAAGGCTCTGAGAAATAAAATGTGAATAACGAAATGAGCCAAGAGAGAGAAGGCTCTGAGATATGAAATGAGAAATTTTGCCACGAGCCAAGAGAGAAGGCTATGTGAAGTGACAGGAGAATATACCTTTATCTTATCTATTGATTCTACTATGGCCACAAGAGCACCCTAACAATGCCTTGAATATGTGTTAAATGATTTCAATTTGTTAAACGTTTTATAGCGTTTATTTATTATTTCTAAAATTTCATTTCATGGTACTTCATTTGTTTTTTTAAATTTAAATTATGGTTAAAGCACCCATTGAGCAATAATTTGTTTAGTAAGTTTATTTCTTAAACTCATAGGAAGGGGATATAGTAGAGCTTGTAGCAGCAGCATCGCCGACAAGACACATCAATATATTTTGGGTAGTTAATTCATATTTTTGTATAGTATGTCATGTATATAACTAGAATGATTATTTATTTTGTATAATGCCTGTAATAGTACTAGTATAATCTCTTAGGATTAAATGTGTAAATATTATATTATGAGTGATGGATGCATGCTTAGATGATTAAGTGGATATGATTGAAGTGCATGCATGGTTATCGAGGCAGAGGTTATAAAGGGATAATATGATAGAAGTGTTTGTGTTAATATAAACATAATTTAACAACCCTTGACTAGGAAAATATTTTAATTAATTAAAGGCTTACAAAAAAAATTAATGAACTAGACATAAGTTAACTAAAGCTAAATCCGTTGGTGTAGCATTTCTTCTAGTTCTATCCGTAAAATTAAAAGGGGTGTTACAGAGATGAGAAGTAATTTTCTCAATTCAATTTCTAAACCTATTTGTTAGTGCATTTTACAAATTAAAATTGAAAAACATTAATAAATAAGTACATAGCCATACGTTTTCTTAAAAATAAAATTACTCTACTTACCTAATGAATAAATTCTTCTTTACTTTAAGGAAAAAAAATAGATGATGAACTCTCTCTCTCTCTCTCTTATTAACAACTACTACTCTTTTTTGGAAATGAATTTTACAACTTCTATTCTTTTATAATAAACACATGTTCTCTTTATATTTGAATTATGAAAGTGTAAGAACGTAAAAATATATCTTATTCTTGAGATGGTAAGTCTACTTTTGCTTGCTTTCCCGTTCATCAAATCCTTTTCATAGGGAAGAGGTTTTAGTTAGGGCTGTAAACGAACCAAGCTGCTCCCGAACGACTCGGTGTTCAGCTCGTTAAATGCTTGTTCGAGTTCATTCGTTGGCTAAACGAACCGAGCTAAAGCTCAATAATCGAGCTCGTCAAATAAACGAGCCGAGCTCAAATATGTATCACAAACAAACAAGCCGCTCGCAAGCATGTTTCATTTAGCTCTAAACGAGCTTGTTCGCGAACCGCTCGTGATATATATATATAAACCTAAAAATTTTAGCCGCTCACCTCTCTCACTCTCCCTTTCTCTGCCACTGCATTCCTTCCTTCCCTTTCCTTTTCTTTCCATTTAGCACCTCCGTCACACAGCCCGGCTTCTTTTCTTCCCAAAGACCAGCCACCAGAGAGCATAGAGCAGCCACTAGAGACCGACCATGTTTGCCATAAGCAGCCACCAGAGACCGAATCGATCTTAGCTAGGTAAGTTTGTTTGATTTCATTTCAGTTCTTCTGTTTCTGTTGTTTTTGTTTTTTTCTTCCGTTTAATTGATCTATCTACTTCTGTTGCAGCATATCGTTCCTTTTCCAAAATGTTCAGCAGTGGCAGTAAAAGATCTATTAATAGGGTATCATCAAGTAAAGGTTCTAGAGCAAAAATTTCAACTTTACTATTTTCTATGTTTGTTACTTTCGCTTCCATTTATGTTGCTGGCAAGTGCTTGCTTAATTTTTTCGATTATTCTTATGTTTTTCTAAATTCTCACTTTGGTTTTTTTTTTCCTTTTTCTAAACAATGTAATATTCTCTCTTATTGAGTTCTGTAATTGTATGGTTTGATTTGGGATGTAGGTTATGGTAGGATTTAAAGAATAGGGTGAGGTTGATAGGATTACTGGGCTGGGCAGGTGGATGTTTAATTTCCCCCTTTTTTTTTGTATGTTATCTTAAATCTCTTTTATATAATTGCATTTTGATTTACTTTGCATATGGGTTTCTTTTTTAACAAATTTGCATATAGATTTCTTTACTTGTTCTTGATTATGTTGAATTCTGGTTTTTCATTTTAGGGTCAATCTGCTGTATCAATGGATGATACATTGAAAATAATAGCCTACAGGTAATGTGATTATTGGTTTAGTTAAAGTTAACTTAGATTTTCAAACATTAACATAATATCATCTTTTGTAATTATTTATTGTTTTGATTATTTCTTTATTAAGGAGCAAGAAAAGAAGCTGGCAGCTCTTGAGATGGAATTGGTTGCAGCTAAACAGAATGGTTTTAATTCAAACTTTGCAACAAATAGTGATGGGATGAACTCAAAGAAAAGACATCTAGTAGTTATAAGAATACTAAAAAAGTTTGGCTAAACGAGTTTATGAAATTGTATGAGTAATTATTTTTGAGTAATTATTTAGTAAAAGTAATTATTTTTGAGTAATTATTTATCAAAAGTGTAAAAGTAATTATTTTTGAGTAATTATTTAGATTTGATTTGATGGTTTTAAAATTCTGTCGAGCTCGAGTTGCTCGAAAATCATAGAGCTCACTAGTTGAGCTTGAGTAGGTCAGTATTCGGCTCAGTTCGGCTTGTTTTCAACCTTAGTTTAAGTGCATTTTCATTATTCTCCAATCCAATACTACATGATGAATCCAATTCTGCGTGATGGGACAACACAATAATTTGTTTTCCTCTAAATTCTCTTCCATGGAAAAAAATTTTAGTGTAATTTTTTTTTTGGACTAAATCATCTTCCGCTTATGGAAGATTTAGTAAACCACTTTAAATTTATTTTCCACTAAATTCTCTTCCACGGGACTTTTACTTCTTTTCATATATAATTTTTCTTTCGAACTCTCATATTCTTTTATAATATAAAGTTCACTTCATATTATTCTTTTCATGCAAAGACAGTATATTCTTGAAATGATATTTCACTTACATGTTGATATTAATATTTTTTCACCAAACCCTCTTCTCTTTGAAGAGGTTTTAGTGTAAATAACTATTCACCCTCTCCTTTACACTGAATCATGTTTCACCCGTGAAAGATTTTATAAACCAGTTAAAAGTTTAAGCAAATTCTCTTTCTGCTGAAGCAGATTTAATACAATAAATCTGCTTTCTGGTGAAGCAGATTTATAATTTCAAATTCTCAAAATACCATTCTTGTAAATACTTTGAGGATAACACCACACTATCTATGTATATTGTTTTAAAAACAATACTATTTCTGTCATTAACCCTTGTTTGTTGTGATTTTTGTAGTTTGATCTTATTATAAGCCTCCACTGTTGTATTCTTCATTTTCTAAACATTTGTTATAAGGGTTATTTAACAAATATTCAAAAAAAAAAAAAAAAAACATCTTTCAAAAAGGCTAAAATTGTAATTTCATTGGTAAAAAGGTCAATATTGAAGTCTAAGATCAGACTACAAAAATCATTACATAAAATATCATTTTATGGGAGGAATATAATCAACCCACATCCAAAAAGGTTGCAGTTATATCATATATGTGCTACATGCATCAATCGTCTGATTTATCATCAGTGTACATTAAGTTGACAAATTTTCAAAATAGTCAAATTTCAAGTAGTTACCAAATTTTAT
>CATIWJ010028973.1:0-66979 GCA_949640765.1 Croton laevigatus
GGAATAGCATCTTGGGGGCATTTCAATTTTATCCAAATGAGGGGAAACATTGGTGATGTAGTTTGATGGGATAAATTCTTGTGTGAGGACATAAATGAGCTGGGTTTCACTCATTTTTCTCACTCTCCCCTTACTTGCAACATCCACCTTTTTATCACTAACACAACTTGTATTTTTTTTTTTTTTTTTGAGATTTTTTGTTTTTTGTTTTGTTTTTTGTTTTTTTTCCTTTTTCTTTTTTTTTTTTTTTGAGATAACACAACTTGTATTTATTATTTAGTAATATTGCGTATAATATTCCACGAAAATTTGTTTTGTTTTTATGAAAATTAAGCTACTCTTCAAAAATCTAGCTATTATATTTATAAAATTGTAAAAAGATGTTACTGTTTTCAAAAAATAAATGAAATGATTCATTTGTTCATCAGAAGATATTTTTTATATATATAGTATAAATTCATGTATCCGGATGTGGATAGGAAATTCGAACTCAGTCAGTTAAGACTCGATGGCAAAGGTCTTACCACCTCTATGGCCCCAATCACTTCATCAGAAGATAATATTTATTCTGTAAAAACAAGTTGACATTTATGATAAATAGAATGCTTATTATTTAGTTATTTACATCAAAATTTGATTTCAATAATAATTAAGAGGCTAAATTTTTAATTTTTAGATCAATAAATTAAGTCATGAAATTGTCATAATAAAAACTATGAATATATAAAGGATTACTAAATAATAAAAAAAGGGAATTAACCGAAAAACCTCAAAAAATTTCCAAATCAGCCGGATAATTACAATGAAGGAGAAATTCTTAGCTAGACCTGATCTGTCACGTCATCCATACAATTAAGAGGTGGAAACGAGTTTTAGTAAGTAAATTTCTAAAAATCTTTTCCTTCCTCAACCATAGCTGCGAAAATCTTTATATCTTTGAGTTGTGCTTATGGTTGAAGTTGAACATGAAATCAGAGAAACGGTTATAATAGTATGATCTTATTTCAAATAGGATTGTTAAACCTTTTCTGGAAATCCTTCTGACCGAATCCTATTAGGATTTCTTGAGTATAATTCATCCTCTTCTATAAATCTTGATCATCCATCAAAGTTTGATACATTAGCTATGGAAAGAGATATGAAGGATATGATATTGGAGGATCTCTGGATAGGTTTCTAAACGGAAAAGAGTATTATAAGAAAGTTGGGAAAGCTTGGAAACGTGGGTATTTGTTGTACGGGCCTCCAGGGACTGGAAAGTCAAGTTTAATTGCTGCCATGGCCAATCATTTAAGGTTTGATATATATGATTTGTACCTAAGCAGCGTCGCAAATAATGCCTGTTTCAGGAGTTTGATTCTTTCGACAGAGAATAAGTCAATTCTTGTGGTGGAAGACATTGATCGCTCCTTTCAAATGTGCTCCTCGCAAATTCAGAATGGGAATGTTAATCCTACCTTTTGTATTCCTAATCCTAATCGGGTAAGTAATATTTTAATTGTTAAAATTAATTTGATTTTGATATTTATAAATAAACTCACATAAATTTACATATTCATTCAGTCTGAAGTGACGCTATCAGGAATGCTAAACTTTATCGATGGATTATGGTCAAGCTGTGGCGATGAAGGAATCATCGTTTCCACAACAAATAACAAAGATAAACTAGATCCTGCTTCATTACCCCAAGTCGAATGGATATGCAAATCGACATATCGTATTTATTAGAATGGTTTGAATTGTCTTTTTCTCTTAGAAGATCTTATATCATATAGGCACGACTGCCAAATTAGGAAAGTATATGATAATTACATAGGGAGGAAGCTATGTATGAAAAGCTAAATCTACTTCTAATTTACAACCCAATTATGATAATTTATAGCCTAATTATGGCTCTTTATTGACATCCCCTCTCAAATTGATGCGGGATATCTACAAGCATCAATTTGTCAATATAAAATTTATGCTGCTGTGTGAGAGCCTTAGTAAAAATATCAGCCACTTGAAGATCAATATGCACATGTGGGAGAGAAATTATCTGAACATCAAAAGCCTCGCGGATTAAATGGCAATTAACCTCAATATGTTCAATGCGTTCATGAAAGATGGGATTGACAGAAATATGACGAAAGATGGGATTGACATAAATATGAATTGCACTAGTATTATCTGCATGAAGAGGAGTAGTACGACTTTGAGAAAAACCAAGCTTAACTAATAGACCTCGTAGCCAATGTATTTCACCCCATGCTTGGGACATAGCTCTATATTCGTACTCAAAAGAAGACTTGGAGACGCGATCATGTTTCTTGCTTTTCCAGAAAATCAGAGCTGATCCAAGAAACATACACCAACCAGTTGTAGATCGCCTTGTGTCACTGCAACCTGTATAATCTATATCACTATATGCTACAAGATCTAGAGAAGTAAAAGCAGGATAGAAAAGTCCTCTAGAAGCGGTACCAAGCACATAATAGCAAAGAATTATTTGAACGGCGGCCATATGGAGAAGCCTAGGAGAAGCCAAGAATTGACTAACTTGCTATATCGCGCAAGAAATATTAGGTCTCATGATTGTAAGATAGACCAGACTACCTACAAGAGTACAATATGCTGCTGGATCAGATAATAAGTCACCTTCATCTTTTCGTAGCTTGAGATTAAGTTCCATGGGAGTATCTTAAGGAGTGGAATTTTGGAGACCAGCTGCCATCACAAGTCTTGAGCATATTTGTGCTGTGACAAAAAAAAAATACCTTTGGTACCGACAGTAATTTCAAGACCAAGAAAATACATGAGGGAACCCAAGTCCTTCATGTAGAAAAAGTCTTGTAAATGCTGCTTTAGTTGAGAGATTAAAACTGAATCAGTACCCGTGATAACTATGTCATTAGCATAGAGTAAGAGAAGGACTATGCCATGATCAGTCTTACAAAGGAACAAAGATGCATAATACTTGCTTTTGACAAAATCAAACTTGAGTAAAGTAGAAGTAAATTTTTCATATTACGCTCGAGCAGCTTGTTTTAGACCATGTAAAGAGCGTTGCAATTTGCAGACAGCAGATGTCGATGGACAAATTAAACCAGCTGGAGGACATATATAAAAATCTTCCTTAAGATCATCGGGAAGAAAAGCGTTCTTGACATCCATTTGAAGCAAAAGCCAAGATTGCGAGGCAGCAATAGCTAAGATTGTAAAAATAGTAGTCATTTTGGCTACCAGAGCAAATGTCTCCTCATATTTCAGTCCATATTCTTGATTATTTCCAAGAGCTACTAAACGGGCTTTATACCTATCCAAACTCCCATCAGATTTGATTTTGACGGAATAGACCCATTTACTTCCAAGAGGAGTCACACCAGCTGGACAAGTAACCCTTTTCCAAGTATTATTAGCCTAAAGTGTAGATAATTCCTCTTCCATGGCCTGTTGTCAACATTTCTCTTTGACTGCCGGTGAATAGCTGGTAGGAACAAGAATAGAAGATACAGTGGTAGAAAGAGTAGATGTACCTTCTCTAAGATATGAAAATCCATATCTGTCAAGAGGTTTAGTGACTCTAGAAGAGCGACAAGGAGCTGGAGCAGATGGCAAGGCAGATGTGGAAGAGGGTAGCAGTGGTGGTCGATGCTTGTATATCATCCCTAGCTTGAATCTTTCAATTTGAGTACTAGACATAGTAGAAGTGTCATCAAGCAAAGGCAAAAGTTGAAACGAAGACTTTGGTGATGATGACATAGGAAAGAACCATTGATTTTCAAAAAATACAACATTCCTAAATATATGAACCCCGATTAGAGGTTGGGTCATAGCATACATAACCTTTTGGCTGACATTATATCCTAAGAAAGCACAATGAATAGATTGAGCAGAAAGCTTGTTTCTGTGAGTTGAAGGAAGATGTACAAAATAGGAATACCCAAAAGTATGAAGATTTGTATGAGTAGGATGGCTTTGATAAGCTTGAAATATGGAGACTCAAAATCCAAAATTTGAGAAGGAAGTATGTTTATAAGATAAGTTGCTGTGGTGAGAGCTTTGACTCAAAACTTAGGAGGAACAAATGACTTGAGTAGTAAGGTTCTAACCACATCTAAAAGATGATAATTTTTGCGTTTAGCAACTCCATTTTGTTGCAGAGTATAAGAGCAAGAACGTTGAGAAATAATCTCTCTAGATTGCAAAAAAAGATTGAAACTCATAAGACATATATTCCCCACTCGAGTCAGACCTGAGAATTTTGATAGTGGTAGAAAATTGTGTTTGAACCAAAGCTAAAAACAATTTGAACATGGAAAATACTTCTGATTTATGATGCAAAAAATAAACCCATGTATATCTGCTATAATTGTCAATAAAGGTCACAAAGTATTTGTATTAAGCATGAGAGATAAAGGACTAATACCCCAAACATCACTCTGAATTATCTCAAACTTATGTGTTGCTCTACTACCTTCAGATGGGAAAGGTAAGATTTACTTTTGCTAAATTTACAAGTTGCACAATCAGAGAAAACAATGGAAGAAGATTGCATTTTGTTATTCAATAAACCAAATTTCAACAAATAAGATAAAAATCTTAAAGTTTGGATGACCAAGATGCTTGTGCCATACGTCATTGGACACTTCAGACTCATTACAAAATAAAGCTAGGAAGGAAGAGGAAGACAAGTTGCGGGGAATAGGTAGTTTCAAATAATAAAAAAAAAAAACAAGTGTCCATGCTTAGGCTCCTTCGCTATCACTTGTCCTGACATTTGATCCTACACAACACAACCAGTTTGAGAAAAGAGAACATCAAAATTTTGGCCCACTAGCTAACCAACATATGCTAAATTAACAAATAAATCAGGTGAGACAAAAACATCCTTAAGAGGTAGATTACAACCATTAGCTATTCGTATACATAAAGTGCCACAATATTTTCTTATATTACTTAACCCTTGAGAAGAATTAGTCGTGTAATTACTGGCACCTGAATCTATGATCCAAGAAGAAGATAAAGAACATGTACCTTGAAACCCAAGTGTTGATAATGCCTACACAACCATTTCTTGCACTGTCTCTCTTGTTATAGATGCTGAAGGTTGTAAAGGCGTTACGGCAGTAGGAGAAATGGTAGGTTGAAAAACACTAGGAATAACTTCAACATGATAAGCCTTGTTGGAACATTGAGGATGAGTGGGAAACTATTTAATAATGTGCCTTGACTGCTTGCAATAGTTGCAGAATTTTTCAAGACAATTAGGTGCAATATGACCATATTTTTTATAGCTATAGCACTGGGTGTTACTCATGTCACGACCTTTCCCCTTTCCCCTTTCCCTTATTATAGGCAGCATGAGCAACTAAGACATTATTAGAGACTATTTGAGTCTGCTCCAACATGTTCTCAATATTAAGACGTTCTTCACGCAAAAAAGTTCTCCAAAACATATTTCCAAAGATGGAGTGGGATCTCTATTCACTAGAGAAGCATGAATAGATTCGAAATCAGGCTGCAACTTCATTAGAAATTGATCTTTTTTATTGGTTTGGTGTACTTGTTACATTACAGCCAAAACTTCTGCTAGAACCTTGGTTGTAACAAGGTCTGAATAATCATTCCACAATATCAAAAATTAGAATAGTAATCCTGAATTGATAGATCCCCTTGAGTATAATTAGCAATAGCTAACTCAAGTTGAAAGTGTCTGGCATTATTATATTGATTATTGACCTCCTTGAGATAATCCCACATGGCTTTAGCAGAACTATGAGGACACAACGGAAGAACCAGATATGGCTCCGTAGGAACAAGAATCCAGTTCATGATTTGATTGTCTTTTGCAACCCAAGCTGCCTTCTCTGCTGCAGTAAACCCTTTTTCCGTGCTACCATCTATATGGTCCCACAACTCCTTACCCTTGAAAAATGTCTCTAACTGAAATTCGCAGGCTGTATAATTTTTTCCTGTGAATTTGATACAGACATAATCTGACTTCTCTATAATTACTATGAGTGAGAAAGTCAAGATTTTTTTTTTTTTAAAGATGCAAGCTCTAATACCATATTAGAATGATTTGAATTGTCTTCTTCTCTGAGAAGATCTTATATTATATAGGCACGACTACCAATTATACAAAGAAACAAAAGACAATTGTATACGGCTGTATATGATAATTACATAGAGTGATTTTAGGAAGCTATGTATGGAAGCTAAATCTACTCCTAATTTACAACCTAATTATGATAATTTACAGGCTAATTATGGCTCTCTATTGACAGTATTGTAGTTCCGGTGGATTCAAAACGCTTGCACATAACTACCTTGGCATTGAGATTGAAAAGCATCCACTTTTCTCAGAGATTGAGGGGTTGATAAAGGACACGCAAGTCACTCCTGCAGAACTAGCTGAGGAGCTCATGGAAAGTGACCAACCCGATATTGCTCTAAAGGGTGTTATTGACTTCCTAGAGAATAAGAAAAACCAACCAGTAACAGTATGAATTTTTCAGAAATTTTTAGATTGAATGTATTTTTACTTTTAAGAAATAAAATTTACAACGTATTTCCTCTCCGTGGAGAGCTTTAATTTTTCATAAGTAGAGAATTGTAAGAGTAGAAAACATAAAAAAAAGTGTTACAAATTTATTTTGTTTGCAGATTCAAATATATGTTTGGTTTCTGTGACAGATATATAAAATTACAAATGAAATTGCAAATGGCCACATCTATCCATCCCTGTCAATTGAGTGGAAAAAAAAAATGAACTGGTTCCATCAAATAATTAAATACAATCAATCTCTACAGCTAAGAAATCAGAATCTAAAAATAAACTTGAAAAAGAAAAATAATTAAACAGGAGAGTATGGATAGAACACTCTGCTAAGTACACCATCATCATTATCATCAAATATCTATTGTTTAAATTTACAATTTCTTTCTTAGATTTCTCTGTTTTTTTCTTTTTATCTGCCATTGAGGTCTGAAAACTGCGCAAACATTGCAGTTCCTGAATGATCATCAATGGCATGAACTTGAGCTGGTACGCTTCTATCCTCTTCAGGAATCGAAGCAAGTTGGTTGTTGGAGCTTGGAGGAGGTGGAGGAGGAGCAGCTGCAGCTACAGGAGGAGGAGTTGGCATAGCAGAAGCATTGGCTGAAGCAGAAGACAGTCTAAGTTCTTCTTCGGCTTTTCCTTGCGAAAAGGCTTCTTGTAGTTGCAATGCATATTCCAAGTTCCACAAAACATCTCCCATAGAAGGCCTATCCACCCCGTGTTCAGCTAAGCACTTCTCTGCAGCCTCGGCAAATTTTTTCATTGATTCAGGATTTATGGTTCCTACGAGAAGTGGGTCGATGATCTTTTCGAGCAACCCCTTCCGTTTCCATTGCATTGCCCATTCAGCTAAGTTAACTTGCTCTCTTGGAAGCTGTGGATTCATTGCAGGCCTTGCACACAACACTTCAAGCAATACCACCCCAAACGAATACACGTCAGATTTATCTGTTAATTGCTGTCTTCTAAAGTACTCAGGATCCAAGTACCCGAAACTTCCCTTCACTGCGGTACTTACGTGGCCCTGACCCATTCCTACATCTTTGGATAGACCAAAGTCTGCAACTTTTGCTACAAACGATTCATCAAGTAAAATATTTGTAGTCTTGACATCGCGGTGAATTATGCCTTGTGCAGTACCCGTATGCAAGTAGTGAAGTCCACGGGCAGCTCCAATAGAGATTTCTAGCCTTTGCTTCCATGTCAATGGAGGTAAATTCTTGCCATACAAATGGTCTCTAAATGGCCCATTTGACATGTACTCATAAACTAAGATCATTTCATCATTTTCGTCGCAGTAGCCGATCAACGACACCAAATGCCTATGCCTTAGCTTAGAAAGCATCTGAATTTCTGTTTGAAATTCAGTTATTCCTTGCTCAGATTGTGGGTTTCCTCTCTTAACAGCAACTTGAGTGCTTTCATCAATTTCGCCGAGATAAACATTGCCAAAACCACCAACACCAATGATTGCGCTTTGGTCGAAATTCTTGGTAGCTTCCTGTAGTTCTGAGAAAGAGAAATAGCGTCCTAGGCCAAGACTTGATGAGTACACGTTAGTTTTATGGGAACCCATAGAGGTCTTGCTTGCCATAAAACTAGTATCACCGGCATGAATAGGAAGCAACCAAGAAGAAAAGCTATTCCTCTTTTGCCAATCCTGAGGCCTTTTATGCCATTTAATGACCATAGCACCAAGACCAACAAAAGCACCAAACATCATGCAAAAACCAACAGCTGCAACCGTGTTTCGGGTGTTACCAGCTGACCTACCATCAATACCAAACTCTCCATCTAAGCTATCAACCGAGTTACTCATCTTTAACACCTCTACACCATTCAACAATGCATTGATCGAACCTGTGTCCTCGCCCATCGGACCCACTTGAACACTAAGTCCAC
This sequence comes from Croton laevigatus, assembly GCA_949640765.1. Classification (NCBI taxonomy): domain Eukaryota; kingdom Viridiplantae; phylum Streptophyta; class Magnoliopsida; order Malpighiales; family Euphorbiaceae; genus Croton; species Croton laevigatus. The sequence goes on from CATIWJ010028973.1 coordinate 8,447, forward strand.
CAGTCATCAAAGTACTATTCACCACAATGTCCTTAAAATATGGAGCTGCTAGTTTTTGGGTGATGGACGATAAGTCCAAACCAGAAATTGCCATTTTCCCATTAATATACACATTAAAGTAAAGGTCATTAAGGGATTTACTTACAATGTCACAAAAATGCAGCCTAATCAAGTAATTAAAAGTCAAATCAACATCAAATTTCCATGTCACATTGAAATTTGCCTGTCCTGTTTCAGCATCAGCCATCTCTTGAGCAGAAGCATAAACTGTAGGTGGTGCAATTAAAGGTGAGATTCCTGTGCCATATTTGATAGAGCTAGTAGGTATACTTACACTTTGAGCCAAAGCTGGATCCTTTAGAAATTTCTTATCATTCTCCCAAGTCCTTGCAAGGGTATCATTTACAGATGTAATTAAGGGTCCTCCTACATTCAGCCTATAAACAATTTGGTATGAGTAACTGCTTAAACCCACGAAGTTTGCGACAGGAAAAAGCGCAGACCCTTCATCAGTAATCATCACATCCGGGGCTGAAACTACCTCAATGGCATTGATAAAAGCAGCAGAATTTTTATTAGGTTCGAAGCGGATAGAAAACTTAGGCTCTGTCACATTAATAAGGTATTCCTTAAAAAATGGTTTAGTTTCATTACCGACATTGAAGTTATGCAGAAGAACATACTTGTCAGTAAAAACTGAAAATGTTGCTGTATTAAGATCGAACTTAGTGTTAGTGAAGGGGTAAAAATGAAGCCGAACCCAATGCCAACCAGGGCTCTTCATAGTAAAGGCATAAATAGCCTCGTTGACGAAAATTCTAGCATTAAGATATATAGGAGAAGGAACATCTCCAGAAGGGATAGAGACTAAGATATTGTCTTCAGTTTGAAGGAAACTTTGAGCTTCATGATCCGTCTTAAAGAGTCTTCCATCAGGAATTGCTGATAAGCTTTTAGAGCCACAGCTAATGAGGAAAGAATCAACAGGCACAAACTTACTAACTTCTGCCAAGGCAACAAAATGAGGACTTGAAAAGAATGCTGAGAGAAATGAAATGTAAACCAGGAGTAGAAAAGCCATTGAAGAAGAAGAAGAAGAAGAAGACAGAAAAAGATTAATGGGATTTATGTGTTTCTTTTCTATCTCCATCCCTCCTGGATGAGGGAGGATATAATTAGGAAGAGAATCAAAATGAAAATAAAAGAGATTTTTGTTGTTTGTCTATAATGAATATTTTCAAGAAATTAGTTAACTTTTTTTTTCTTCTCTGGAGGAAAAGAATTGACAGCTGAGATGACTTTGTAATTCCTGATAAAAAGCCAATGTTTAAGGACATAAATTTTCTTTCTTTCTTCTAAAAGTTTGTTTCATTTAGTTTGCTAATAACAGAATAGTGGACATAAATCCTCTACCTACATTAGAATTGGTCAAATTTCATTCCAACCTCTCTCTGTTTTTAATGATAATTTTGTTACATAATCGACTAAACAAATGCCTTTATTATTATTAGTTTTTTAATAACATAGGGAAAAAAAATACCTCTTATAACTATTTCTTGTTGAGGTTAATTTTATTTCTTTCAACTTATCATCCACTATCAATTATAAATTGTTATAAAATAAGCAATCCACGGCTATTAAACCTATAATAAACTAAATTTTCAGCTATAACATTTTTACATTTTCTATTTCTCTTTTTATATGTAAATCCCACCCTTTTTTTAAAATTTAGATATATAACCAACCAAGAGCATACAATTGATTGGAGTAATTGGAATCCTCTCTCGTTTGGTTGAGGAATTTCTTGTAATTAGAATTTGGGACAAATATTATATGATATAAAAACATTATAAACTAAATATAATCACATACCCACAATTTTTAGAAAATCATTCGACAGGAGATTAATCAAAATTTAATTATACAACAGCTTAACAACTAAAATTCAAAAACTGGCCGAGCTACAATTACTTAACAACTAGCCCAACCCTTTGAATTACAAATGACAGTAAAAATAATCACTTCCTGTAAGCAAAGCAAAGAGATTACAAAGACTCTGGACTTGTTGAAGGTCTTATCCTAGAAGGCATTTGCATTCTGTAATTTAAGCCATTCTTAGGAGTAATGGACATTTTGTTCATGTCAAACTCATCCAAATCAAGATCATCGTCATCAGAACATCCTCCCATCCCTTCTTCCATAAAAGCCTCCCCATTCATGGTGTCAAATTCTTCTGCAATTTCTTCATCACTGCTATATTCCTCATCGCTACCGTAAGTAGTCCGCACATGCTTCCAGTACACGAAGTTTGGCCGGATGAAATTTCTATCACATGTTTTTAGTAAACATGGGTCAAAAGGGAAAAACATGTCCAATCTTTCAAGCCCTCCAAAATCTCTGGAAAATTCAGACTCCAGTAAATTTTCAGAAATGATTGTTTCAGGTGTTGTGAACAAATGAGCAGCTTTTGCCTGCTTGAGGAACTCTTCCACTATAGAGGGCAGGCAGACCTGTTCATAAATGAAAATACATAAATTAGCATTACAGCCAGTTAGACTTTGATACACGAAAAGATTGAAAAAAAAAGAGAAGAGAGCAACAATAAACACAAAAGCAATGATTGAAAAAACTCAAGGGTGCTCTCTTTTCATTCTTGATTTTTGCATCCCCACTATATTCTCTAATTCTAAATTAGAAATCCAAAAGATTTCAGACCTTCAGAGGGTGCAATTTATGTCTCAAGATAGGCTCAATAGGCCTGAGGAGATGCCGTGATTTGAGCCCGGGAACATCCATTATCGTCCTCATCCGAAAGCAAAGCACATACATGATGGCCTGTTGAACAAAATTAACCATTAAGACTCAATATTTGCAACCAATCAGGCATTTTGAATAGTATAATAATATGTTGGGATAAGAATCTCCATATACTGTGATATGCTCTTATAAATCATAAAGTTTTAATAATTTTAATTGACCTAACAAGACAACCAAAAACAACCTGACTAAATCAAACAAGTATAGTCAAAATCTTAGTACCTGACATCCAGAATAGAAAACTCGATGTGCTTTTGGGTTCATGTGACCATCCTGGGATTTACAGTATTCCAAACACCAATCCAGCAGCCTGAAATGCCAATACATTTATCATCAATTCCAATTTCCACATTAGGTGGGTGCACATTGATATTATTGACAAAATCATAAAGCTAATAAGCTTCCAGACCTTTTCAATGTGGTTGCAACCAAAGCAGAGGAGAGAAACTTTGCGCGTGCCAAATAACTAGCAAGATAAGCCACAGCACTCATCCTGCAAAGAAAAGGTAAAGGAATCAATTTAGGAACTGTTCTGTCAAAACATAATATTGAACTGCTTCGTATGTTTAAGGAACAGAGAATTTATCAAGAACCTATAAATATAATTAGAGCATAACAAAAAGTCTGCAATGAAGGGAAGGACTAGAGCATAGATTCTAGTTGACAATTCATTCATAAAGGTACTTCTCCATGAAATAAAGGAAGAGAACAGGTTATTAATCGAGCAAAGAAAAACAAAGCGATTTCAAATCAAGATGTTTTGGGTTTTAAGAAAAACAACAGTGAGGATATTTAAGGCAAAATTACCTGGTAAGTGGGTTGTCACCATTCAGAAATCTATCTGCCAGCGTTTTGGCAAATTTCACACCACAGTTCTCAGGATCAAGTGAACATGCATAGAACATAACAAACTGCCAAAAAAAAAAAAAAGGATCAAAAGCTTTAATTTTTCGTTCTTTGGGGAAAAAAAAAAAGAAATGAAGAGCAACGCATGGGATATACATCTCAAGTTAGAAAGTCAAATTTTCCTCACCCTACTAAAACCCTAAGCACTGCCAGTGAACCTAGAACATGTTTAATGAGGCCTTAACATTAACATCTATATAAAAGACGGTTTGTTCAAAAATAAAAATTGGGGAACATGAATAAATCATATGCGTTCAGATGAACCCATAGTTTTACATGGTAGGTCTGCCACTGAGCACTAGAAAATTGATTCTAGCTTCTTAACATCACAGTTCCCATATTAAGCAATGAACTAATAATTGTTTAACAAAACTGATTCCTAATTTTAAATAAAGCTTCTGGCCTCCTTTTTTATTTATTCAAACAAACAACAGGCACGAAGTGATCAAATGGCCTTCCATTCAAACTGAACAGTTAATTGGACATATACGCCAACCACAATTTTTTTCCATTTTTCATCCATGCTTCAGAATTCCACAAGGAAATTTGTTATACTACAAATTTAGTTTTTTTTTTCAAAAAAAGAAGATACTACAAATTTAGTTTCAATAGATTATTCCTTGTTTTTAATGAAACAAGAAGAGAAAAACTACCTGAGCAAACTTCGACTTGTAAGTGTTCAGAATTGTAAGCATGAATGAATCCAGAAGAGTTTCAAACACCTAAAACATTAAATAAATAGAAAAAGACAAACATGAAGCAAGCTTGCAAGATAAAGAGAAAGGAAGAACATGAACAGATGTGGCATAACAAAAATACCTCACTTAAACGCTTATCGCTCACACATGATTCAAGATGCTCAAATGTTCGCACCATCAAGCCATCCAACAAATTAGCAACAACATTCTTACTTAAACTCTTATGAGTTATGGTTCCTGGGAACTGCAAAATGAACACTGCATTAGTTTCTTATTGAAATGACAATATTAGCAAAACGACGTTATGATAATTTTAGAAAAATAATTAGGATTAAGGTTCAAAAAAGCCCCTACACTTGTATCAAAATTACAAAAGGGTCACATTTCTAACTTATTAGCAAATTAAACATGTTTGGGTCAATAATTTGACGAATAGCCCAAAATTGGAAGAAGACCAACGTTCAGTGCACGCAGTCAAACAATTTTTTTTCCTACACACATTTTATTTATTAATATTTCCTTAACAATTAATTATTGAGAAAAGTTTCTAAAATGTACCAGTATATTGGCTATAAATCCCTAGTTGGTGAGAATAACAAACAAAGGAATAGCAAATGGAGGAGAAAAGTGAGATTTTTTGTTGGAATAGGAAGGTACAAGCACAACTAGCTCAACCTCGTTTCGCGACCCTCGATGATGCCAAGCTGGAATACCTCAGCTTGATTACAAGGGAGATTTACAGTACTGTTTTTGTGAAATGACAGCATCACATTGGATGAGCTCAACTGAAAGGAACCCAATTGAAGATTTTACACTCGTGTTTATGAAGGTAAGGAACTCATGTCCCAATTGGCTTGATTTCTGATTCAATCAAGTCAGTTATCGATGCAACCAAAAGGATGTAAGTAAAGGATCACTTCCTTTCCTCCCTTCTGTCAAGATCACATGCACTAGTCCATTGACTTTTTGGCAAATTTGCCAAATTTTTAACCTTAACATGTATTATATGCCAATATGTTACAAATAGGACCATTTTGTATTTTTAATACAATTTTAAGGGCTACTTTGAGCATTTAATCAAATAGTTATTTTCTGCCAAATGATGAGCAAGAATTTGGTCAAATCTAGCAATATATTTTCTTGATCAAGAACTAATATAGTCTAACTCATCCTTTACTTATAACCATTAAAGACCAATAGCCAAAAGCCCATCAACATTTCAGAACGTAACTTTCATACTTTCATATTTCATTAAGAACAGTCATTTATAGCATATACGGGTTGGGTTGTGGGTTAAAATTTGTTTTACGCACTCAAATTTCCAGTGTTTACATTAGAAGTTATACCAGTATATAATAGATCATACCTCACCAATGTCATTCTCTTCACCATCAGAACCAATATCATCATCATCTTCTAGCTCAATTGCAAAGATGCCTTTACTAGAGTCATCTCGTAATATGTCATCCCAACCAATAGCCACCTTTAAGGAAAGGATAAAAAATAACTCAAATACATAAAACACGCCATTTGTTTAAAAGTAGTTTTATCAGAGACACTTACATCCAACTCGATTAACATATCAACCACTGCCATAATCATCCTGCTCCCCACAAATTCCCTAATTGCACCACTCTCCAATCTTAGCATATTCTCCACATAAATCTCAGTCTATAAAAGGCAAAAGGACAAGTTCAATCACATATTTTACAATGAGAGGAAAATCTTAAACAGGGTCATCGAAAATTGCAAACATCATAAAACTCTTATGTATGAACTAGCAGTAGAAACTGGACGAGCAAAAGCACCCTGGGCTAAAATATAAAAAGTAACAAGTAAAGTTTCTGCTTTAAGAAACACAAGAAGTTCACCCCAAACTAGTCTGTTATTATGTCACCACAAAGAATCTTACAATACACAAGAAAACTTCAGATTTTTTGACCATGTAACAAGAATTGGGTACAATTACTGTGCACTCTAAAATAAACACGGATACCTTTTTTTCTTCTTTTCTGAAATTTCTTTGAAATTGAAAAAGGAAGAAAATGTATAGAAGAAAACATTCATAAAGAGCTTACCTTGCATTCTGGTGGTCCAAAAAAATAAAAGAAGAGTTCCAAATTAAATAAATACACTACTATTCAAATCCATCACCATACTAACTACTGAATGATTTGGCATTCAAGAGGCATATGTAAATAAATTTGCCACAAATTACAGACGTTGTATACAGGTTATTTACATATGACCAAAAGAATTGTTGAGTGAATAAAGAATGGAGAATTAGGACTTGAATGGATTCTTCTCCATTATTAGATTCCAAATGACAACAACTGAAAGTTATAATATATATCAGTTCTACATAAGCTAAAATGAACTTACTCGATATCTAAGTTGATCCATCTCAATATCCTTCTTAAAAGCTCTTGGCATTTTATGGACGACAACAGTTGACAATCTCATTGCTGCCATAGGCACCAAAGCAGCAATATTTTGCAAGGCTGTATGCAGGCGAGAAATAACTTGCTTCTTTTTTACCTGACCGCGTGGTTGCTTTATTGCATCTATCAAATAGATGGGTGGCACAAAATTGTTTACAAGCATTTCCAAGCAAGCATCAACATACTTCACATTTGAAGCAGCCTAAAGAATAGCATATAAAGAACATCAACAAGAAATCATTCTCCAAAAAATAGAGCTAAAAGCTGTCATAATGGAACATACCAAGGAAACAATCAATTCAAGCAGAGCATCCATCACATCTGGTTGATAATTCCAGATGCACATTCCAAATACCTGATAGATGTTTCAAAATGCAAACTGTAAGCTGTTGTGACAATGAACTTCAGCAAATAGAGAACCAATTTAGCTGACATTAACTTACAGAATTAAGAAGGGATTCATGATAAACAATGTCAATGTAGGAAACTGACCCGGACAGTCCCTTTAGACTAGTCTGTCAAGTGATCACAAATGAGTTAGATGAGTAGCAAAAAAAACTGCTAATAAAGTATCCGAAATTTCAAAGTAAAAACATACCACAAGAAGGGCAACTGCATCAGGGCCAAGATTTTTTGAATGATGCATTATCCCAACAAGCTGGTGATAATTTTCAGTATCTCCCTAATCCAGAAAAATCAGCTTTGTTAAACTAGTGTATAGCAGAAAAAAAAGAAGAGTACCAAAAGCCAGATATATGAATTAAAAAGAACCGAGCAAGTCTTGGCATAGAATTTTCATCAAGAAAACTAGCCAGGAAAAAAAAACTACCTTCTGACTCTTTAAGGTGCAGGTTGGTTTTGGTTAAGATCATCATGAATCCAAAACCAAACCAACCATCATTGGTTCGATATATTTCAGAACTGGAACTGTAGTCTTCTTCAAGAAAGACCAAAATGAAGCCAAACCGAATATGAACAATTTAGTTCGGTTTGGTTCAAGGGTTGAAAAGTCCTGTTCAAAGAGTGAACACAGGGATTGGTCAACCCATAAATTTACCTCTACTCAATTTTCTTAGCAGCTTAAGAAATATTTTAGGACAGTAGAAACATCAAAAAGAGGAAAAAAAAAAAAAAAAGAAGCAAGCATTGCAAATAGCCAAACTTAGAAAGAAATGAACCAAGGGTACCTTTGGAATGAATGACTCCACAAAATTTGGTGGATTTCAATTACAAAATCCAGATTTTTAAACATAAAATTATGGATAAATCCACAAAAATTTGTGGAATTCATTTATTCCAAAGGAATACTGAATAATCACATTCAACAACTAAATCCAGGAAACAGAAACCATATATGCGGGAGAACATCCTACGAACAATAAAAAAACATGCAATCTCTCCCTCGTGAGGCAGTTTCATTGCTTCTGTAACTACATGCAAAAGAGATCCCCATATAACAAAGAACTTGGGCTTAGCAAAATCCCCACAGTTCTAGAACACTGTTTGGTATCATATCATAAATTAAAGACACATAAGCTCGAGTTTTCCAAAGGTTGGGATGGCATGGTTTTTTAAAAAACCTTACCATCGACTGAATAAAGCCATGAACTAACTGCTAAAGCACCAACCCGATCCAAATACATAATACTCTCTTGGTTGCAATGTCTCAAATCAGTCATTCCAAGAGTTCAATTTGTCTGATTAAAAGAAGCCTAGAGCGAAACTAAGCGTTCAAAACTTCTAAATTGAAGCAAAAAACAAACAAACACGCACTTCGCATAGAAACAACACAACCCCATAACTAAACATCAAATTGACAATAAAAATAGGGGGGAAAACTCGAAATAAACAAAGAAAAGCTTACCGTTTTCGCAGAAATGAGAGCTTCCCTGACATGATGAACTAATTCAGAATCACTTAGATTAAGATTATCCATCCCGTTGAACTGTTGATTTAACTCGACGCCCATGGAGAAAAGGCGGCTCGCTTTCTTCGTTTTCTGCCTCTCTTGGCTGCGACGAAGAAGAGCAAACGAGGGTTTTGCCCAAAAGAGAAATATTAAATACTCACTTCATTCAGGGGTGAAAAAACTAATTTTTTACGGTAATTATTTGTTGGTCCGCTGGAAATAATAAATTTGCTGATGTGTAAGGTTAAAAAATACGTTCTTCTGGTTGTATTTATTTTACAAGGGTACTTCTGGTTGTATAAGTAAATATTAGTTAGTGATAAGGGTAATTGAGGTTTTTGAACATCAGTTTACCTTTCATCTTTGTTAAAAAAAAAGTTTACCTTTCATCTTTTTTTTTTTCACCTTATCGTTCTTCGATTTCCCAATTCCGCGAGCTTTTCGATTCATCAAGCTTCACAAATCGAAAGTCTGTTGATTTTTCTCCCTCAACGTGAGAACCTTCTTCGACACTCCCACGCAGGCAGCGGCTAATTTCGAACCTATCGATCGTTCTTCCTCTCCTGCATTTAGAACTTCTTCGTACAGTATTCAATCTTCGATGGCCAGGCTAACATGGCTGGGAGCATACTGAAACAGGTAAATCTCTTTGTTCTGTTCTAATTTTCTGCGATTTTTTAATTTTTTTATTTTCATATATGCTTATTAAAGTTCAACTATTTTGTTTATCGTAGCAAAATTTCATTTTTTCTCCCTTATTTTATTTCATGGCCATGCTACTTCGTATGAGAACTCTGTAATGTAGTTTCTTTTATCTTTTTGTATCTCTCTTTGCAGGTTGAAGCTCTGCTGGTTGGAAACAAAGCAACTGATTTTGAGGCGAAGGATGTATTTATCAAGAGTTCATTAAAGAAAGTATATTCACGAGAATAGGTGAAGTGTTAGCTTGCTTATCAATTGTTTATGCTACTAAAATATTCATATTGTTTTAAAATTTGTAATTTGGTACAAAGATTGAGTTGAACATAATATTTGTATGTTAAATTTCCATGAATGGGAAAATCCTTTTCGTTTCCTCTCTCTGCCCCTCTTTTCTCTGCCTTCTCACTAAGAAAGCTTTCTGATTGTTGGTGGTGCTAACCCTTGTTTTTTCCCTTTTTTTATTTTTTTGGGTAGTTTCTATTATGGTTTTCTTTTCTTCTTGTTTTCTCGGTTTTTTTCCTGGTTTTATGTTTTTTTCTGGGGCTAATCCCTTTGGTTGGTGTGGAGCAGAACCCTTTTGTAAACGGCTTTTCAAGTTTTCCAACCCTTTTTTGTAGATATGTTGTTTTGGGGTCTTGAAAATTGATATTCTTGTATCTTATTCCACCGTTATTCATGTGCGTTTTTATAAGGCTTTGTAGATGAATGGAGTGGAGTGCTACTAATAATCTCTTGGTTTGATTTTTTGGAAGAGTTGAGGGGTATCAAGCTAGAGATTCAAGTTTGCAATACATGGAAATTCAAGTGTTTCCAGATTTTTTTTTTTTTTTATGTATTGAGATTTTAATATTGATGAGCTTTGAATGTTTTTTTTTCTTTTTTTTTGAAATGATGTATTTTCTTGCTTGAATGTTCTGTATCTTCAAGCTTTTCTGTACCCCAAGCTGTATTAATGAAATATTATTATCTTTGTTAAAAAAAATGTGGAGAAATGTGAGTCTTAAATATGAAAATTTTCATAGTTAGTTATTGTGCAGCTGTTTGATATGGCTTGCTACTTCGCTACAGCAGACAGAAACTAGTTCTTGCTAATGTTGAATGATAACTTTATATGAATTCATTTTTCTAGGAAACCAATATGATGGGACGTAACTGGTATATGGTTTTTTTTTTTTAAAATTCAAATTGATGATTTTTTAATGGGTAAATTAGTTTTTAGTTAAATTATTAAATTAAAGCTTATTTTGGATTCCAACAGAATTCGGACTTCTGACCTCACATTAAGAAAGTGCATCACTCTAACCAATTTAGTTAGAGGTTTTTGCGAATTCAAATTGATGATTGGTTAGGGAGTCTAGCATTCTTCTCCCATGCATGTGGTGTTCCATTTAAATTAAAGTGTTATGGTTGGCAATTATATGTAAACAATCAAGTTATTGCGAAGAAATAGACCAAGTGGAATGAGCATATTCTACTAGAGCTTCTCTGAAAAAAAGTTTTTAGTAGAGATTTATTATTAAATTATTATACTATTTAAGTTAATATATCAGAACTTGAGAATACTTGTTGGATTTCTAGTACTTATTGACTTGTATATGTTTGAGACCATTTAGCAACCAAATGGATGGTACGAGTTTGGATTTATTTTACAATTATCAAAGAAATAATAACCAAATGTGACTATTTAATGGTAAATTTTCAATGATAAATTGCGACCTGCATTTTGCATTGGTTTTTTTCACTCACAGTTAACTAGCGACTGAAATTGGTTGCTAAACTAGTAATAAAAAATAATTTAGTCTCTATTTTTAGCGGAATTGGATTTGCATTGGTCATTCGTCATTATTGTGTCTCTAAAGAAAATCAAGAAACATTTTGTTGATATTTTTACCTCTTTTTTTAGCGTAATTAATATAATCTTATCATAGTAAACATCTTTAAATTTACTTAATAAATCTGTGATTTAGAATCTTACAATGACATACATTGGATTCATTTGTTGAACATAACAAAGTTCCTTACAGACTATAATTCTACGATAAATTATAGAAAAACTATAAGCTTCCTTTAACATTTGACCTTTGAATAGTCATTTGTAGGAAGGAAAAATTAATATCTTTTTCATGATGGACAAGTCAACTTCCATAAGATATTAATCTAGTATTTTTTTTTTCAACCTTTATCATCGGAAATTACATGTGCCTTTATTAAATTTGATATTCAAAAGGAGAATATCTTATAATTGTAGTTTGCAATTTCTCTTGCAGCGAAAAATTCAATCTCTATAGGAGCTTTGTAGGAAAAAATTCACTAAATCACAACTTATTTCTACTTAAAGCAAAGAAACTTTGGTTTGGTTTGGGCGATTATGAGGTGCTATTGTTATGTTGGGAGTAAGAACATGCAAAAGTTAGTGGAGAATTTTGATATCCAAAGGGAAAATTGGTAAAGATGGGTTACACTTGTAAAACCTGTCGTTTTAATGCGAGCTTAAAATAATAATTTTATCATATTTCTTGGCACTGGGATATGATTTTTGATAGGCCTGCATGAGTTGATGACATGCAACATGCTAAGAATACAAGGCTAAACATGTCAACTCACAAGTACACACTAATAAACCATTAATCCATTTAACTAAATAATTATGTTAATTAAATTCAACGAGTATGTAAAAGTTAAATGAGTGTGAATACCAAAATTTTATACCCTTTATTGGGCCGAGCTTAAATCGAAGTCCATTCCATTTTATCAAAGCCTCAAAAAAAAACCATTCAATTCAATTTTGGGCTCCTATTTACAATAAGGTAAACAAATCATGAATTATATAGGTGTTCACTTAATTTTTTGGTTGCTAACAACTTGAGTGTATGCACGAGTGTGTCAATACACCAACCATAGATGCGAGTGTCTTAGTCTGACTTTATATTGTGGGTTAGATTCACATAAATTGATGCTCCATTAACATCGAAATGAAGATTGTAATATAATTGTGAGTTGACACTAGACATAATTGTAAGTTTCCTCCATTTTTAAGACAAAACAAAGGGTACGTCAGCCCACCTGTCATAGTATGATGAGGTCATCTGTGAGCTATGATCTTAGAAAGGTTGCCTTCTTTGAATTGAGGTCACATAAGCAACCTCCCCACCACCTGATAAAGGAGGTTACTTAGGCTTGAGGTGTGGTGGGCCTCTAAGTCTTATGGGCTTGTTAGGATTTGGAAACTTCAGGTTCACACCAATCTCACTGACCTCCTATCTTGGGCCACAGATCTCACCGCCCTAAATCACCGATCTTGCTAACATGGTGCCCCTAAGATTAGTATAAATAGTCTTCAACTTTTACTTGTCAAGGCTAATCATTTTCTAGACTTTCAATAATTAACAAAGTTAGTACAGAGTGTGGACTAACTTATAGATAGGATCAACAAGACATAAAAATGGCTTTATAGGAGCGTGAATTGTAAATGCAAGTCACTCCAGATAGTATCGATAAAAGTTGGTTTGCAAGTATGTGTTTATCTTTTAGAAATCAACCAAAGGACTTTTCCACTAAAGTAGTTTCCAAAAATCTATGTATAACTTCAAGTGGTAGAAGTTATACATGTTAGAGTTTACGTCTTGATTTTAACTTGGTTTTTCCCTATGATAATGATCTTATTTAGTAAAGTGGTAAAAGATATTTTTATAGCTTTATGTGTTAATTGTTCATAGAATCTTGAACCACCTCTTTTGGACATATAAATTGAAAGTTATGGCTAAAATAGTAAAAGGTGCGCATTCTAAAATTTGGACGCAATGCGAGACATAAAGGTAGCACAAGACACCTCCAAAAACGATCTGGAAGGCTTTTGAATGCCAAGCACTACATCATAGGTAGCGCACGAGATATAAAGGTGGCGCGCTACACCTCTAAAAATGGTCCAAAAGGCCCGGAAGTTAAGATAGCGTGCACTACACCCTAGGTAACGAGTGTTACATCATCGATAGCATGCGCGACCTCTAGAAAACCATTTTTTAAGTGAAATACACATTTAAACATGCTTCTTTGATTTCCTTTAAATGTTATACATTATGGAAAAACATAATAAAAGCAAGTAAAGAAAAACAAGTATGATAAGACAAAAAAGAGTCAATTTGTATTAACATATCAAGGCAAAAGCAAAGAGAAGAATATAACTATACATTGAACATAAGTTTTTATTTGCCCTTTAGCAACTAAAAGGGGGTGAATTAGTTGAAGACTAAAAAAGATAAAATGTAGAATTTGGTGACTAATGAAAATTTGAAAAACAAGGGAATTTTATAGTGGTTCAGATCTAACTCTATCTTACATCCACTTCTCTAAATTCCGCAAGAATTGGGTTTCACTAATCTTATCTAAAGATTACAATGAGGTTTTCTTAGCTAATTTCAAATTTAGTATTTTATGGCTCATACTTAAACCTTATAACACAAACACTTGGAGTTTCTAACTCTCTCTAAACTAACAATAACTCTTAATGTTAAGTTTAATGCTCACTCAACAAACACTCATAATAATTGATTAAAGATGAAAAGAACAAGAGATTATTGTGAAAGTTTAGAGAATATTGAATGCACAAATTGTTCAACCTCTTAATGGCTGTTGGTGGGTGTATTTGTACCCACTTTAAAGAAACTAGTCATTGCTCTTTTGAATTGAAGACTTTCTGAAGTTTTATTGATGTTTCACTCGAGAAGAAGGGTAACATGCAAGACTACTCACTGACATTTTTCAACGGACATGTAACGAATACCTGTTGTCGTCAAATTGTATTTAATGCACTAGCCGTTTGAGTTGATAATAGACAAGTCTCATGTGAGATGCTCATGTCATGTGCGAGACATGATCATTGAGAATTTTAACTGCCAAGTCAGATTGATGTAACGAGTGAGATGAAAATTTCAATTCTCTAATAGACTCAAGTGACCTATTTTCTCGTGCAAGGTGAAAGGGTAGTGCACGAGGTCATATTGCTGGACTAGTTTGGATAATGTTAGCGAGCAAGATCAAAAGACAATTTGTCTACTAGACTAATTTGGCATTACATCTCGAGCGAGACGTTAGTGCTACTTTAAACTTTTTACAAGTAAAAAATTTATCTTCATTTCATTAGACTCAGACTTGCTAGAACAACACTTTAGACACTTAAAAGATGTATTAGTAAATCACAATATCAAGTGAGTTTGTCAAATATTCAAAACCGAGAGATTTTAACATTCCACGCACAACACATTGAACATGAAGTGAACATCCATTTAATAATTGAACAACATTTATAAAGTGTAAATTGGACTAAAATGACTTATGCTCTACTTGGTTAAGTTAAACTTGGTTGATAAGGGTATGATACATTATACAAATCATCCATTATACAGTACTGCTATGATATGGTACATGAATTATCCATTATCCATTGTAGCTTTGGCTACTAATATTCATTCGTATAGCCTCGGCTTGTATATGTATATAGCTTCGCCTATGAATTGAGCCTCGACTAATATAATGTATGAATATTCATCTATATGCTCTGAAGCAGAAATGATATTGTTAGGATTAAACATCTTTTACTTATCAAAGGGTTGGAGAATATTTTTGGGTATTTGGTTTAGAGATTTTAGGAATAAATTTGGGGATTTTATTTGTTGTGTTTTTGTTTTTGTTTTTTATTTTGAATTCCTTTCTATAGCATATAAATATAGGCTTAATTAATGAATAAATAGATCATGTGTGTTCACAGTATTTTTTCTTGTCTTCTTTTTTAAAAAACCTAACAGTGGTATCAGAGCCATGATCCAAAACACCTATGTGAGAGAGTAAAAATTGTGTGAATAAAAAAAATGAATAATTTTTCTTTTTCTTCTCCTCCCATTTTCTTTGGAAAAAACTATCAAAATTGGGCTATTAAAATGCAGTGCTATTTACAAGCATCGTGTTTGTGGGAAATTGTAGAGAATGATTTGCAGCCACTTCTATTACCTGAAGAACCTACTTTGGCTCAAATCAAACATCACAGTGAAGAAAAGGCCAAAAGATTTAAGGTAAAAACTTGTCTTTACTCTTCAGTTTCTGAAGAAATTTTCACAAAAATCAATACTTGTGAAAGTGCAAAAGAAGCTTGGGATTTCCTAAAAAAGGATTTTCAAGACGATGATAAAAACAAAGCATATGTCCATGCTTAGTCTCAAAAGAGAATTTGAGATGGAAAAAATGAAGAACTTTGATAGTATCAAGGAATATACTGATAGGCTGATAGCGATTGTTAACAAAGTTCGTTTGCTAGGAAAAGAATTTTCTGATAAAAGACTTGTAGAGAAAATTCTTGTAACTCTACCTGAAAGATTTGAATCTAAGATTTCCTCACTTGAGGAGTCTAAGAATCTATTACAAATTTCTTTTGTAGATTTGCTTAATTCCTTGCAGGCACAGGAGCAAAGGAGGGCCATTAAAAAGAAAAATGAAGCTGAAACTATTGAAGTAGCATATCTTGCAAAATCAGGGGACAAAAACCATTCAAAAAACCAAGAAGGAAAATTTCCTAAATGCCCGATTTGTAAGAAAACAACTCATCTTGAAAAATATTGTTGGTATAGACCCGATGTCCAATACAGGTCATGTAAACAAATGGGAAACATGGAGAAAGTTTGCAAGAACAAAGCACAGCAAGTGTTGCAAGCAAGTGTTGCTGAAGAACAGATGCAGAATGAAGAAATATTATTTTGAAAAGACCGGCAAGTCTCAAAACTGTGAAAGAAAATTCTTTTTCTAGAGACCAACATGTCTTAAAACTATAATGTTTTTTTTTTTTGGGTGATTTTTCTTTTGGGAGACTGGCACTGTCATTAAACTGCAATATTTTATTTTTTTTTGCTGCAGTAATTTGTTCTTCTTTTTGAGTCACTTTCTTTAAATTTTACTTGAATTGATAAAAGATACAAGGAGGGAATGTTGGGATTAAACACCTTTTACCTATTCAAGGGTTGGAGAATATTTTTGGGTATTTGGTTTAGAGATTTTAGGAATAAATTTGGAGATTTTATTTGTTGTGTTTTTGTTATTTTTTTATTTTGAATTCCTTTCTGTAGCGTATAAATATAGACTTAATTCATGAATAAATAGATCATGTGTTCATAGTATTTCTTCTTGTCTTCTTCTTTAAAAAACCTAACAGATATGATATATGATGATATTATTCATCCGCCATCCATTGCCTTGTCATTGTAGTTCTACTACGTACTTTGTAAAGAAAAATAAATAAAATGTCACTAAAGTAGATATGCATATATACTTGGTAATTGTATATAAGTAACTTACTTGTTCTGTTTCATTTTGCTAAATTGTTTTTTTAATGTATTTGTTTGAGATCATTTTACTGTTTATTTTATTCTAATAGTTAAAGTACCCACTGACATTAGTTGCTCAGCAAGTTATTTCCCTAACTCACAGGTCATCAGCAATAGATAGCTTTCAACCTCATCAGTCTCGTTTCATGGCACAACACTCTGTAGGGTATACTTTCTCGATATATATATATATATATATATATATATATATTGTGTTGTGTTGTGTTGTGTTGTGTTGTGTTAATTATGCTATATTGAAGGATCTTATAATATGTTATTTAAATGTATGCGTGATTGGATATAGAAGCGTGCTTATCATTTGCAAGTTGTTATTGAGGTTATAAAGGGGTAATTTATTAAGAGTGTTTGTGATTGAGTTGGTTTGATGAAAAATGTTTTTTAAAAACTTAAAAACATGTTTTGGCAACACTTGGGACTTTAAGTTACAAAGGAAAGTCTGGCAAAATTTCGGTAAAATCTTGTTAATAAAATAACTAAATATAAGTATCCGTATTTCGCTTACTAAGACGTGGCATTCCATCTTTGCTTAGTTATTAAGTCGAGATGAGATATTACACATCGTCTCCATACTGATATTGTAAGAACCTATTGAAGTTTCCTGGGACCATCACGTCCTCGGCACTAAAAGCAATATTATCCCAGTCATACCACTTACCGCCCTTTTCTATCTTCTTTTTGAACATGCTAGGAGTTGGATCTTCATCTTCACCTTCATCTTCCTCCTCCTTTGACGATCTCGCCAGAGAAAGTGGAGTGTGTATTTCCACAATGTGCCTCGGAGAGACCTATCGGCAACTACCTACTAGTCAACGACCTCAACCTCAACAGTACCGTCACCTTGGGGAAGGATAGTTGGGATGGATCCTTTCTCTTTAAAAGGCATCTTTTCCGAATGAGTCTCCTCAATAAGTCATTTTTATACCCTTGTCTCCTTCCTAGAAATAGGCCCACCATGAGGTCATGTAGGTTTTGCAGATTTGTCTACAACCTTTGTTCTAGTTGGGAAGATGAGAAGGCTGCTATCTTATTTGATCCCGCCACAGGTTGTGGGGACCACTAAGACTTAAACTTAAGATAGGCGATCGTTCACCTTAAAAGGTCAGAATCCATAACTATAATGATATAAGCAAATAAGTACAAACTCATAACGTTATAGCAACCTTCACAAGGAACGAGAGGGATTATAAGAGCGACCTCAAGATCTGAGCCTACACCCTTCGTTGCCTTTAGTACCTTAGAGGTTGTTACCCAACGAAGGGAAGATTGGGTTAAGACCAACGACCTCTCATAAAATAAATGGTCACTGACCCCAAACCCCTCAACTAAAAAATTAAATAAAAACGATAAAAAAAGTTAAAGAAAAAGAAAGATACCTAGCTAGAGAAAGCAAGACACCAATAAAGCCTGCCGAGAATTAAAAGCTTAAACAATAAGAGTAAACGAGTAAAAAGTGAAAATGACCTTTCCCCTTTTTATAAGTAAGGAAAAGCGTGAGAACCCAAGCACAATTAAGGACCTTAATTACCAGTGTGTCCGTGACGATTTGCCTAACAGGAGAAGGGTAAAGTGGTAATTGGCCAGGGATACCGAAGCCTCACCTCATCAAAAAGTTCAGGAACTAGGGCGAACATTGTTACCTCCAAAATGCTTCGACCACGTAGAAAAGAGAGATCGTGACTTGGACTGCTAGTGGCGACCTCCGGACATTCGGACCAAGACATGAAATGACTTGGACTGAAGGAGGACACCTATAAGCCCCCTCTGATTTGGGTCCCTTTGGAAGGTGTGGTCTCCCACACTGTGATTAGAAGGAGGTCGCCTCCGCCTGAGCATGGGGTATGAACGCCCTTACTTGGCCTTGGTGTGAGGTCGCCCTCACCTTACTGACCTCGGCCTTCCAATTTAATCTTAACATTCTCGTCTGACTGAGCCACTGG
Organism: Croton laevigatus; assembly: GCA_949640765.1. Taxonomy (NCBI): domain Eukaryota; kingdom Viridiplantae; phylum Streptophyta; class Magnoliopsida; order Malpighiales; family Euphorbiaceae; genus Croton; species Croton laevigatus. Next base: position 27,245 of record CATIWJ010028973.1, read on the forward strand.
ACCCCGAAAATTCTGGAGATGTTTGGGCCTGAGATTCATGGAGCCTAATAAATCCTATTGGATGAGGGGTTTTCAATCTTTCACCACTTTGGACTTCCTATATAAAGCTTTCATCTGACACAGATCAAGACTAATCAAAATTTAGACTTTCAATTATAAGTTGATTTTCCAAGCTACATTGCAGCTTTTATTGGCATTGTGGTTTTGAGAGTTCTCCTCTATCTTATAGCTTATATCTAGTATTTACAGACTATTTTAAGCTCATGAAAATCATTTTGGAGCATTAAATTTGTTGTTTTAAGGTACTTTGTCTTAAAAACATCAAAACTGACATTTATCGACTTCTCGAGTTTCTAGTGCTTGAACATCCGATCTAAGGGCACAGGTATCTTTCCTAACATCTGTTTACATTAAATTTTCATTTTGATAGCCTCCAGTTTGCTAGATTTAAAGAGATAAACAAAAATGTGAAACGAAGGAATTCTAAATTTACGGATAAGTCATCCAGTATGAGATGAGCTTTCCCCATAGCCAACGCGTACGAGTTGTCTACATGTCGTATGACTTGCTGCCTGAGAACCAGATTCCAAATCTGTTAATTACATTTGATCGGGAAGGTTTACTTGAACCACCCACTGGTTTTGTTAATTAATAACCTAAAATGGATACTTTCCTTCAGACAATACGATTTTTAATCAATCTTCGAATTTAATTGGAAGATTTACCCAAACAATCCACTGGTTCATTAAAATGACTTTCGTAAATAAATAAATTATATCACTAACGTTGGATTGGACAATTATACAGGTATAATAATAGTGTTATTGGCAATTCGAATAGTTCTTCATTGAATAAGTATATAAGCAAGCTCAAGAAAGTAGCTTAGTGGTAAGACATTTCTTTCCTATGATTGAGATTCTGGGCTAGAGATAGGAGTACTATGTTAAAAAAATAATAATAATAAGTCTATAAACAGTTTTCTTCTCATTAAATAATTCTATAAATGCAGTACGCGGGAGGTGCGCACACACTTTCCTTTTGATTATTTTTTTTAAAAAAATATAGATTTTCATTAATTGATAATATAAATACAATACACTTATCATAATCTCATACAAGAAATATAATAATAAATAATGAAAACCTTTTGTTTGATGGCGATCTGCAGATCTTGTATAAAAAATTAATCTTCAGGGCAAAATGTTGGTCTTTCAAATAGGACGAAAAAATTGATTGAATACAATAATATTTTCAAACAGTATATCTTCCAAAAAACTTGTGACAACTGAAATTCGAATAAATGTTGAAATAACCAAATAATGTAATAACATACCGCACTACCAAACTTCATCCATAGCACATCATTAAATATACTTGAATATTGAAGACCTTCAACCAAAAGAAATCAATAAAAATCAATGACAGATTTTGTATCTCGCAACAACAAATAAGAACGCTTAACATAAGAACATTAAAAAAACTCCAAAATGAAAACACCCATTAATATTATAAGGAGAGAAAATAAAAACACCTTAATTGTAGGGAGACAAAAACTAATAAAGATACCTATTATGTTCTAATCAAAGTCAGAACATAAATTTTCAAAGGAGAGGGAAAAAAAAAAAAGAGACAAAGACCTCTTGTTTTTTTCAAGTTAAAAGTGTTTATTAGTCTATGAATAAGTCTTTCCTTTTCATTAAGCTAGTGTTTGGAACTTGCGTCGCATATAGTCATTCGTTGGTTGGCTTATTTTGTAATATTTTTAAATTTTTATTTAATTAAATGAAAATTTTATTTAAAGATAATGTTTAAAAATAATTACCTCTCCAATCCAACTACATAGTCTATGTAGATGATTCCGAAATAAGTTTTGTAACCATCCCGCCAGTCAAAGTTGTCTTGTATGAGCCATGCAAAAAAATCCCTTTCACAAGCTATTCTTTGTATGTGACCTTGAATACTTGATTTGATTACCCCTGATTTTATTACAAAAAAAAAAGCCATTAAATAACCTTCAGAAGATTAATGTTTGTAAGAATACTTGAACTCAAACTGTGACAAATCATAACTTTTGAGTATAACAACTTTTCATGCACAAGAAGAAAGAGTAATTAAAATATTGACATTGGAAATAGAAGGAAAATCACATCTAATTTGGTCAAGGCTTATTGTGGTGTTAGTGCTACTGTACCATAAAAGCCCAACCATCTGCTATGTTTCTTTAAGAGGTGAAAAGATGAATATATAGTAACCTTAGGGTTTTTTTTTTTTTTTTAATTTATTATTATTTTATTACAATTAATTAATTACATATAATTTAAAAAAATAACTTTACCGGTAATAATATAAATTTTATAAGAACATTTTAAGTAAATCCAAATGACCCCTATTCCCACATTTATATATACTAAAAATTGATAGATAAATCTATAATGTAGTACGCCGGTGGCATAGGCGTACACACCAAATTCTGAATTGGGTGCAAGAATTTTGCAAGTTCAAGAACAAAACAGAGGTGCTCATATGCTAGCTAGTGCATCTATTCGACATGCTCATCTCTGAATTTGGGATACATATCCCGAATTTCTTGGATGATTATTTGCAATGAATATATGATGTTTTCTTCTTTTTTTTAAAAAAAAAAAAAGATTTCTTTTAAATTTGTGATCATGTTTATAAATAGGGAAACACACACACACACTATATTACCATCCGTAAAACATAAACATTGCAAATTGAATATTGAAAAGCTCCCAAAAGCAGAAACAAGCTCAAATAAGTTGAATTATCTTAAAGGAAAGAACTGCAGTGTATTTCAATTGTACTTGTAAATTTATTCTATTTCATTTGGCCTGCAAATGACAATAAAAAAAAAAAATTATTATTATTATTTTTTACCTGAAAAATAAATGATAGAAATATTACATTGCTCAACGCACCACCAATTAGCCCAAAGAAAGGAGGGAAGGAAGCAAACAGATGACATATTAATTTTGTGAAAATCTTTAATGCCATTGTAATGCATCCAGTGCTTCTTCGTGAATCTGTTTGTCTCCAGCTGCCACGACATTGAAACCTGAATATGAAAGTGTCAGTCTACTTTGAAAATGAAGTGAAACCAGAATAACTTTTCCTTCATAAATCCGAACTTACTGGTTGCACAAGAATTTGGCAAAGCATCCCAAGAAAGATTATCTCCTTTCCAGTCAGTGATAATACCTCCAGCACCCTCTATCACAGGTATAAGGGACAAGAAATCGTACGGCTGTGAAAATAAAATATAATTAATCATTAGTTGTAAAAGAATTGAAGATGGAGCATATGCAAAACATATCTGCTTAGCAACCAGCGATAATCTATATAACTCAAAAACCCAACCAGAATGCAAACATGAATGGATATAGTAAAAAAATTATTTTTAATACAAGGGAAACAACAATAAGTGTGAATTAAACTACGGTCATTTTGCAAGTGAGAGAACAGGCATGCAAATGCATAATTTGTCATCTTGATTTGTGCATAGTGACTTAAGGTAATTCTACATATACTCATTAGAACATGCTTTACGGGAAAAGGAAAAATTATAATCATGAAAAATTATTTAAATGATTCATTTCACAGATTGTTTCTGCCACCTACATCAAAATGAAGAATCACACAAGTATTGATCAGTTTGTTCAACCAACATTTCATATGAAAATGAGCATACCTTGAGACCAGACTCGATGACAAGATCCACATATCCAGAAGCCAAAAGAGCATAAGCATAGCAGTCACATCCATATAATGGCACTTTCACCTACATATAATGTACACAGGGAGACTTCAATGCAGATTCAATCATTTTGGGATAGGTGCAGATTCCAACAATGGCACTAAGTAATGATAAGACAGACGATGGGGAAGATGCAGATTCCAAATCTTATCAACTTAAGGAAGACCCAAAACGGTCCCTTCGATTAGTTATTCTGCTATCATGGATTAAAAGCATTTTACTTTCATTATTAGTTATTTTATCTACTAATATTCCAAGGCCATATAAGCTTCTAATAATCCTGGTTGAAAACCATTTTGAACAGATGACATACCTTACTTCTAACACGACCAAATGCCTCTTCAGCATCCCCAGTAAAAAGATGTGGACTTGTGGTATACCTAAACAAGGGAAGAGAATTGCCTCAAAAAAAAAAAAAAAAAGATGCAGATATCAAATACTTGTGTAACCCAGATGAGAAAAGGTTCGCCACAAGTTTAATAGCCAGAGGAACAAAGTCTTTAATTTAGCAGATTACAAATTTTATTCCCCACATTTTAACTTTTTTGTTTCAGTAGAAAAACAAACTAGACTATGAGAACATACAAATATGCCTGTGACAATTTTGCACAAGGGCGTGTAGACAGTTCCTCCCCATTAAGTGTTGTTCTCCTTCCAATTACACCAATCCATCTTTCTCTCAGTATAGGCTGATCAATTATGCCAAGTATCTGTGAATAAATTTTTGGCACTTTAGTAAAAACATAAGCCTTGCAAGCATCAAGCATATAAAACTTTCCATGCAATTCTACAAAAATAAATATTACTACTGAATTTAAATGATTAAAATATTATACCAAGCACACGCAGTCCAACATGATAAAAAAATGATGCAAATATTGTCCAGTCATTGTACATACTTAAACGATAAATACAAAAAAAAAAAAAATGTTTTCACTAAGAGAAGATCAGGAGAGATAACTGTAATTCTGTGAGACAATTAGGTAATCCACTGTTCTGTAGGGAGTCACTAATATAGGGACTCTGGAAATCTGTTCTTATCTTAGGGTTTCTTTGGGGTTAGCACCTGAGAAAAAGCTACCCATATGAGATAGTTATGTCTGCACTAAGCCAAATATCATAAGATAAGAAGGCACTAAGCTCATGGCTTGCCTTCTGACATTGTATAATATGCTGGGCACTAGAGAAATTTAAGAAAACCAAATATATCTATAATTATGCGATCACATGGTAGGTCATACATTGGTTGCAAAATCATAAGTTATCCTAAATACATCCTCTTTAATTGTTAAGCAAGAAAAGAAACATTCTAGTTTTCTAATTGCAGGTACATTTATAACTGACTTAAAAATCTGACCTTCGGAGTTAAAACCTGAAATATCCATCAATTTGCAAATTCAGAATGGAGAAGGTAAGTTGCACGCACAACTTAAAATCCCGTAACTCAAGTTCATCTGCTTTAGAAGGGTCCTAGAATATGATGCTAATAAAAAGTGGGCAAGCCTCAGAACTTAGCATTTTCGCTTTCCCCTTATTTCCACAGTTGAGGGGGGGGGGGGGGGGGGGTGTTGCATCCAAAGCAGTAAATATCACAAACGGATATCATTCTAAATTTACTCAGCAAAAGTAACAAGTTTATTAGGAGAATTGCTCACAATCAGTGGCCAGAAGTAAGGTTATTCTTACAGGTTTACCCCTGTGCAGTAGAGCAATTAGTGTACCGAACAAGGGCTTGCCTGAAATAATTTAAAGTATTGAATTACTTACTCAAATTTCTCAAATATCTCATGTTGATGATTATACAAAAGGTATGAACAAAAAAAAACATACCAGTAATGAAGCTCTTTGTCCCATCTATTGGATCTAAAACCCATACATAGTCGGAGAATTTTTCTTTACATCTCCAGCCATTCTCCTCACCATAACTACAATGAAGAGCCTTCAATAATTAGAGAAAAGCAGACAACAACCCAAAAGCTTTATTAAGTTTCGCAACTAGAACTCAAACAAGCATCCTATTGACTTAGTTAAGCACGCTTATTGGGTACAGATACAGAACAACCATAAAATAAAGTGGAATTCAATAATTAGAGACAAACAGACAACAACCCAAAAGCTTTACTAAGTTTCGCAACTAGAACTCAAACAAGCATCCTATTGACTTAGTTAAGCACGCTTATTGGGTCCAGAACAACCATAAAATAAAGTGGAACCTCATGGTTTTTTCTTTCTTTTTTCCCTAATTAGAATCAACTACACGTAAAAGGAAAATAACATAAACAACTCACATTGCATGAGAAGGAAAATTCTCCAATATAATTGAAATCATAGATTCCTCAGCTGCTTTATCTGCAATTGTTACAGGGCCTGTGGGGAATTAAATACCACAACACAGAGGAGATGATCAAACTAATATATAATGCTCTAAGTTGCAGGGTAACGGTCACAGTGATCTTAGTCAGGGAAGTAAAATGAATGAATGATAAGACTTTTTCACCTTGAACCAAACATCCAAGCGTTTGGCTCATTTTGTAACATAAATCTAGCAACAAGAGTGAAAACCCAATATGTCCCTTTCCGGAATAATATCTAATTGAAGTAAAGGTAAGGAATTCAGAGTAAAAAAAAACTCAGGTACAGAGATATTAGAAGTCTGAACAGAGAAATCATAGAAATTGTGAAGATTCAAAATACTTGCAATCTACCAAGGTTACTTAAGCATCAATGGAGCAACATAAAACTCCAAAAACTCTCCTTTCTTTCCATTTCTTACATTTCCTAATCAACCAAATGAAACAAAACCTCTCATTTGCAATTGCCAATACAAACTTAAAAACAATCAAACATCTTTAAGCTGACCAAAGATAATGCACGGAGACATAAATAAATATAGTCATGTTGAAAGAAAAATACATACTCAAATCATCCTTATCAAGAATTTCGAATTTCTTCCGAAAGTAGTTACGAATAACTTCACCAGAAGCATCGGCAAGCTTGTTAGCCACATCGGCGTAGCGATCGAGGTCAGCGGCAGTGTGGAGAATATCTGAATGATGAGAAAGCTTTGAATTTGAGGCCATTGTGGATGTATATCTGGTTTGGATTTGAAGAGAGATAGGGAACTGATGAAGCTTCAAGGATGGAAATGAGAATGAAGTAGCGGCGACGGTGGTTATGGTAGTGGGTTTTGGAGTGTAGGGTGGAAAGAAAATAGGGGTGGTTTCAGAGAGAAAGTGGGATTGTGGTTGAGAGAAAATTTGTAGAGGTGACATTAGGGGAAATTATGTGGAAATGGCAAAGAAGCAGACAGACAGAGGAAGAGGGGAGAGAGACGATGGGAAACCTGTGATTTTGTGTTCTGTTGCTTTGTTTGATTAGTTTGGTTATGCTGCCAGAAAGATAACTAGGCAGGATTCTTTTTAAGAACCGGACCTGATACCGAACCGGTTCACGGTTCGACCGGGTTTAACTTTCACTCTCCAAGAACACTCAACCCCTTCTTCAGCAGTGTAGGAAACAAGATCCCCAGATCTCACAACCTTAAACACAAAACTAACTTCATTATTAATGCATAAATCAAGAAGTAAGCTATTAATAATCAAGAATAAATAAAACATACTTCAATGACTGACTAGCGTGCTTGCTAAAACTGACTAGCGTGCTTACTGAAAAAAAACCCAACCCATATGAATCGATGGCAACTTTCTACTTAAATTTTAAGTATTGGGGATTGTCTCTTTAAATAATTAATTAATTTATCACAAAGAGAGAATAATTTGTTAACTTCTAAATTGGAACAGATTTTATGATAATGTGGACTATAATAGAGAGAAATAATAAATTAAAGGGCAACAACCTTCTTTCACTTATGAGACTAAAGATCATTTATTCCAAATAAGACCATACGTGCGTCTCTCAAGGTGTTAAAGTAGGTAGGGCGAACCGAATTTTTTTAGTGTGTATGAGAACGAATTGAAAAAAGGCGAACATAAACAGAATCAATTCGGTTTGTTTCGGTTCGAAAAAATACAAACATAACGAGAATTTTGATTTGGAAAAACATTTCCAAAAAGAATATTAGTCTTTACATTATGTCATAAAGACATAAAAATACATAATTGTTGGTTGTAAATCTACTGTTTGGACAGTAATAATGTATGCTGACAAAACAATGGTAAAAAAGATTTTAACATTAAGGAATATATTCTAATAATGGTATATCAATATATTCTAATAATCAGTTTCAGTTAAAATCCAATAGTACTGAATTTATTATATTATTATATGCTAATAGAACAATTTAGAACAAACAATTCTCAATCTCCGTTCTGTTTTTGGCAACAAGAAATTAAATATTTGAAAGCACAACCCTGCTTCGGATATTTGCAAATTCTTAACAAAACAAAGACACAAACACATAGAATGAAGCATGATTGTGCTTAACCTCATCAATAGTTGCTAGATTTTGATATAAGTGTGCTAATGGCAGCACAAATGAGCTTTGCTTCTCTGCTTATGGGTTTATTTGGCAAAATTAGCTATTTTGGTAGCATATAGCTATTTGAACAGTTGGTACCTTCCTGGTATCATTTCATAAACCACTAACAAATAAGTAAGAGGTTAGCTTTTTATAAAATGCTACCCTAATCTCGAAAAGTTACCTAAAACGCTACGTCACCGAACATTATAAAATGAATATTTAGTGTTTTGACTAGTCAAACTACTAACTATTATCTTAAGCACTATTGCATATCACGCTTTATAATTCTTATAAAAAATTAATATAAAAACTCTAAAAACAAAACAAATTATTTTATCATAAACATTATAATAAAAATTATAAAATACATGGTAAATTATGGTCATTAATGTGCTATGCAAGAAAGCCAATGAAAAAATTCAAGCATTCTTGTTGGCATTTTCTCAAACACTTAGTGGGCAATGGCGGATTGGGCACCTATTTTAATAAGATTAATATTATTCATACTTGTCTGGTGTAAGAAAGCACCAGACGTGTAGAATTCGGCTCACTTTATAACACCCCATAATCCGACTATTTCTAACCAAACCAAGTTGTGCCACATTACATATTTCATGGTATAAGATCATATTCTAAATTTTAGTACAAAATATGGGTACATTTTTTTTCTTTTATTTTTTCTATTCTAGTTCTGCTTGTGCTGACTTAAACTTCACAGTATATGTCAATCTATGTTCTTGTTCTGGTGGTACCCCAATTTTTCAACTTCTATACTTCTTTCAGAGACCTACAAGTTCAGAATAAACCAAACTTGCTGAGCGGTTACACTTAATGGATACTTTAACTAATGAAAAGCATAAATAATTTAAATGCACATGCAATAAATTAAAATACATAATTTAAATATTAAATATCACTTAATAAAATATTCATCAAATAAAAATTACTTTTTAAAATAAATTAAATAAATAAAATTACATTATTTAAAAATCTTACTTGATTAGCTCTACCATATATTTAGATAAACGTACATTAACTCATTAAATCACCCGAAGGCTAATCACCCGAAGACTAACACCCAAAGGCTAATCATCCAAAGACTAACACCCGAAAGCTAAACACCCGAAGGCATGAATAACGGTCTTCACTGTAAATTAATTCCAACGGCCGTTGCCAATAGCCATAAATAAATCACCGAAAATGATCAATCAACCCTACATTGATTCAGTTCAATTAAACCCTAGTAGAGCTTAAATTATTTTTCTCATAATTTCTGATTTTCCTATTCATACTTGCTTTTGTTTTCAAAATTATAATTTTTGCAACTTATTCCAAATCCAATAATTTCCATTATGCAATTTAACATAAATAATCATGCAAAAATCCACATATTTTTCTAAATCATATTTTTCATATTTCATAAAAATATTCATATCTAATATTTATTTTAAAAATTGTATTTCATAAATAAATTCATCAATCATTTTAATTCAACATCATTTTTACTTTAAATTCATTATTTTAAGAATCATAATTGATTTAAAACAATACTTTATCAATATTTTTCAAAAACATTTTTAATTTATATATTTATTTCATAATCATATTCTATTTTTTGAAATTCATCATATTTCAAAAATAATTACTTTTTATCTCATTTTAACCTTATATAATAATTTGAAGATATATTTTCTTTTTAGTTGAAAACACTTTTACTATAAATATGTTACAAAATCTTATTAAAAACTTTATATACTTTATAAAAATATACTTACTACAAATTTATTTTGACCTTAATATATTACAATCATTAATACTTTGAAAACAACTTTAATAAAAATTTTTAAGTGATAACTTGTAATACTTATTCAAAAACTCAAAATATATATATATATATATATATATATATATACATACGCGCACTTATGTTCACTTCAAAAATACCAACTCTTAATTTAACCTTTTTGTAGCATAAAAATGATTACTTACAAATTTTATTAGTTTTCCCAGAATTATTATTTTTGTTGTAAACCATATAGGTGGTTTCAACTATTTAATAAAAATCTCAATTATTTCTTTTCATATATTTTATCTTAAAATAAATCATAAAATTCATAATAAGTAAAATAAATCATAAATTTCAAAATTTAACCAAAAATAATAACTTCAAATAAATAATGCAAATAATAAAAATCATGCATAAAATTTCAGAGCTTTTGTAGCGCCCCTTATAGATCTATCGTAGTAAAGCCATAAGAGGACTACTACTGTTTTTACTTTCATATTTAATCGTCTAATTTTTTTTTCTTAATTCAAGTTATTTACTATTATTTGTTGAGAGTTAACTGATTCAGCAGTTTTCAGGAAAGTTCTCAAAGAAGTTTCCAGGAAAGTTCTTAAAGAAGTTTCCTAGACAGAACACTATTTCAAGATAGGTTCCCAGGAAAGACTGGAGAGGTCACAATGGTCATAATTAAATCCCAGACTCCTTTGACAAAACTCACTTGCACAGTAACGAACTCAACAAATACCTAAAATATATTATTTATTTCAAGAGTTTATTTTATTTAGTAATTCAAATGTCAAATACACACACATTATTTATATAACTTCACATTTTATTTCAAGAGTTCAACATTGTTTTTTTCCAAAATCATATTATAAAAATTTACTTCAATTTTATCAAAAATAGATTTATCTCAAATAACACGGTATTTTTATCAAAAGCGTATTTATTCCAAACTTTATAATATTATTTGACAAAAATAATCTCTTTGAATAGCATCACTTGAAATTTTAAATAGAATACTAAATTTCCTTTTATAAACATTTTCTTCTTTATATAAAACTCACTTTTAAAACATTAATATCTAAGTTATTCTAGGTACTTAAGTTTCCCTAAAATTAACTTGGCTTCTATATATATAAAATTCTCGAAAACATTTGTTTTCGGAATTTAAAATAAATAACTTTAATAAAAATATTTAAAAATATCACTTTAATATATTATAATACTTTTAATTAAATATTATGGAAAATAATTCAATATTAAAGAAACAAATATTAAATCATAATAAAAATTAAAGCAATAACAATTAAACAAATTAAATCATAACTCAACAAAAATTAAGAATAAAATTTAACACAATAAAATTTAAAAGACTTTTCAAAGTTAAAGTATCAAACCTCTTTCTGGCTTGTTTATTCTATTTTCCCTTTGAGTTTCGGTTCTATTTCCTTCGTTCCAGATAGTCTTAACATCATCCATATAATTATAAGAATACTACATATCTAAATACTTCTATTTGTTTTATTTATTTATTTTTAAAAAGTTTTTATAATGAAATTTTTAATTATCTTTAAATAGTCCAAAATAAATGTCCAATAGTCATTGTCCAACATAAATGTCCAATAAATATTGTCTAAAATAAATATTTGGGTCTCTCATGGTCTAATTAAATTTAATTTAGAATTTTTAAGCTTAATTTAAGGTCCTTATAATTTATTTAGGTTTTCAAAATATTTAATTCTAAAAATAAACTTAAAAATAATTAATTTTATAGGCTTTTGGACTAAATTGAAAAGCTAAAATAAGTTTAGGGGCTGATTACCTAAAAGAATTCAGGCAGAGGGACCTGTTTGAAAACGTACCGAAACTTCAGGGACTAAACTGAAAAAGCGCCTTCTTCTTCACCCATTTACCTAGCAACCGGGTGGCAACACGGGTCGCTAACAAGCTTCGGGGTTTACATTATATCTTCCGATTTCGGTGACAGTTTCGGCGATCCACCTACCGATCTCTTTGTCTTGAAGTCACCGATCGATTTGTGGTGATAAACATGTCGGAAGGTGGCTGGATAAGAAGAAATAAGGGGTTGAAGGTGGCTAGTGGGTAACCATGTTTCCCAAACTGACCCGGCCGGAAAATGCTCCTTCGGTGACCTTTTTGGATTTTCTTACTTCAAAACTGATCACCAGAATTTCCGGAATGGTTTTGTGGTTTTAGATTTTAAAAACAATAGACGGATTAAAAGTTGTTAATAAAAACATATTTTTACTTAGGTTTTTAAGCTTCAAAAATGGCTTCCCAAGCCTCCTTTTTATAAGCACAACTAAATTGTCTCCTTCCTCATTTCTTAATCACTTGTAATTCTCCATTATCAACCTTGTCTGCCATTTAATCAAATCAAGCACCAAAAGTCTTCATTTTAAATTGTTTGTTTTCTCATTTTCCTACTACTTCACATGGTTTTACTTACCACTTGATTAAAATTTTAATTAATTCTTATCCTAATCTGTCCACTAATTATTCTGTAAATAATTGGTGAATTTGTATTTAATTTAACTTGAATTACACTTAATTTGAATTTCATTTACTTGGGTTTATATTTAGTATATAATGGTTTATTATTGTTTATAGGTTTATTATATATTTATTAAAGGTTTATGAGTTTAATACGTGGTTACGGTGGTTTATTCTTTCTCCTACTCATTGTCGATAAAATTTATGAACTAATATCAACTGACGAATGTATAATTTAACTTAAAATATTTATTAATTCTAACTTAGTCCCTTTTTACAGTCAATAAAATTACATATTTAGGCTGTGACAGCTTTCCACAGTTAAAGTATCAAACATCGGTATCCTTAAGTTTTCAAGTCCTTATTCTTTATGTACTCGGACTGTCCTTTGTTCTATCATTGTCCATATCCAAAGTCATAAGGTATTTGTCCATTTAATAGTCCAATTGTCATATATAAATTTTAATTTGGAACTTTTTTAAATTTAATTATCCAATTATTAAATAATTAGATCATTAATTAATTTCTTTAATTTAAAGTCCAATTAATTATTTTTTTGCCAAAATATTAATTTTTAAGTTGACACTTAATTTATTTAGTCCAAAATATAATTTTATTAACCAATCATTAATTTTAATTTAAGTAGCAAATCCATTTAATAAATTTATTCCAATTATTTGATCTCTAAATATTTTTATGTCAAAATTAAACCCATTTAATATTTTTATCACATCTTTATAACCAATTATAATATTTTCATAATTTATTTAAGTCCCTAAAATAATTAATTTTAAAATAAAACTCAATTTATTAATTTAATTAATCTTTTGGACCTATTTAAAGACTTAATTAAAGTTTAGGAGTTACTTACAAAGGCGGAGGGACTTATTTGAAAAACCTCAGAACTACAGGGGACACGCTGAGTATTGTGGAAAACAGAAGCACCAAGATAGCATGTTTTACTGTCTTCCTCACCTGACTTCAGCAGAAACGAGTCACTCGGTTGGATCTCTAGATCCGAGGCCCTTTTCCTTTTCCGGCAATGACAGCCTACAAGATGGACACCGATCGCCTTTTTTCTTCATCACCGGTCGACTCATAACCTTAGATCGGTCAGAAGATGAACAGAAATTGATGGAATGTAGTTTGAACATTTCGGATAGTTTGAAACCGAAAATCGTGACCCGACCAATACTGAGGTTTTCGACCGTTGTTCATGACACTTCTGATGCCTATGATGATCTCCAAACTCTCATAAGTCGTTTTCTGGTCTTAGTTTCTAAGAAATACGACCAGAATACGAAAGATGAATTTGAAACTTTCTCTGCTTTCAGTTTGAAAATACAGAGCCACATTTTTCTATTCTTCCCTTAATTATACCCAAAGATCAATTATTAATCCCAATAAATCATTCAAACACAGCTAAAAATATCAATCAATCTTGTTCCCCACTTGGGTTTCCTTTAAACATGATTCACATACACTATTCTCCTATCTCTTTTTTTTAATTATTATTCGTTTTATTATTATTTAAATTATTTATTAATTATTATTTAATTAAAAATATCTATCAATCAAAAAGACTAGATTGCCTTTACTATTTCTACAATTCATGCAAATTTTACTGAACTGAATTTCGATTTACGTTTTCATCGTATTTTATCAGTGCCGGAAAAAATCAAAATTTCTTCTATAACGAAACCCTATAAAACTTATACTCAAATCGCTTATTTCAGAGTCTAGATTCCAAATCTTAACATTTTAAAACGTAATTCTGCTCCTAAAATTTTCTAGGGTCAAAATGATCAAAATACCCTCAGAGTCAAAAATTACTATATTATACTTGAAACAATAGTCTTTTCAACCCGATTATTATTCGGACATCTAAATTATTAAACTATCTTAAAATAATTCATTTCTTAAATTTTTATAAAAAATAATTATTATTTAATTTATTAAAATTGGTAAATTTCATTTTAGTCATTTAACTAATTTTCGAGCTGTGACACATTTTCTAACAAAATAACAAACCCAGTAATCAAAACGAAGACATACCTGCTACAGAAGATGAAGACATTTGACTGTCGGTGGGGTTGGTGGTGAGAGCATTAGAGTGAGATGACCAGGCAGAGAAGAGAGAAGTAAATTGAAAAAGAAGATGACAACTGTTATGGACTGCTTTTGCTTATTCAGTGCGTTTTAGGGATTATCCCTAAAGCAAAACGGTGCTGTTTCGGTTATGTGTTTAAGTTTATTTGTTTGATTCGATTATTTAAACGAAATCTGAACCGAAAGTCATCAGATTGACTTTTCTAAAACTATAAACTGAACCAAATTAAGTAACCAAAAATTCGGTTCAGTTCAGCGATTACGGTCCTTAGTATCGAGAACTTGTTTTTTGCTCTCATGCTGTAACTAAGTTTTCCTTTTCTTTTCTCTTCATTAACTCTTAAATTCAGAACTTTATTAATTTCAACTTAACTTTTAGGTAATTTTCATCCAAGGTACCTGAATTTTTTGGATCTTTCACAAAAGCACCTAAACTTTAAATTCTTTCTTTAAAAGAGCTGAACTTTGAAAGAATTTACAAATAAATCTTTTTTGCAGGTTACAAGGTTCCCAGCCGGTTGCTTGATGACGTTGCTTTTTCAATTTTACAAATACATACCTATTATTCTCCTCTCTCTTTTATTTAATCCAAATTGGACCTATGTAAAACTTTTAACATTTTCAGGGACTATTTAAAAGGAGAGTTTACTTATTATTATTATTATTACAAAAATTCTAAAAAGTTATCTTCAATCATCTTCTTATCTTCTTCTCTCCTTTTTTCAATTCAACAGTCGTTTTGTTCACCTATCACCACCGCACCACCCATCTCTACTACAACACTCATCTTCACATGAGTGCAGACGTCATTCTCTACCATTACATAACACCGTTTAGGGAACCCACCTAACCACCATCACCTTCAATCCACTAGTGATAATCGCTCTACCACCGCCTTTCGTTCACTTTCAAATTGACCCTTTTCTAAATCTGAAGTTTTGTGTAGATCGGTTACTTCTTTATCAAGGTGAACTTTAAGCTTCCAAATTTCTCGACAATTGGAGGCTTAGATGAGGGATTTCGAAAAGGGGAATCTCACAACCGAATCGGAAGGAGATTAGAGGAGTTTTAAGAAAGATTGAACAAAGATTTTGGGACCAATTCTGATCAACCAATGGAGAACCAATCGCCACCGGAGGTAAGCTCGCATCAGTCACGACCTTCGCTTGCCTCTCCGTTGCTCTGAGCTACTGCTGCCGTGAGTTTGAAAACCTAAAAATAGAGGCTTCACATTTTAAAGTAAATCATGAAAGATGAATTTTTTGCTGCAATAACAATATGGACAAGTTAAACACAACAGAAATAGAGGAACGATGACCGTTGCTAGAGGCAGCTCCGAGGGTGCTGGATTGTGTGACGGTTGCTCGTATAGCCGGCAACATTGTTGTTGCTGTAGGTGGCTCTAACTGACTCAATCTTAGTAAGACTGTGGTCTGATCTAGCTACGAGATGGTAATTACTGGAGGTAGCTCCAACTGACTTGATTGGCGACCGTTGTAATTGGCGGTGTTTAGCTCTTCCATTCGACCATTTACGCAATTTCTGGGTTTCAAAAGCATAAATCTCTTCGTTGTCCACTCCACTAGGACGATCTCATCACTCAACTAATGGTTGTTGCTGGAATAGACAGTGAAGCTGGGAAAGTAAAAGAAGAATAAAAAGTTAGAGGGAAGAGAAGATGATGGGTGGTGGTGGTGGTGCTGGTGGTAATGGTTGCGGCGGTAGTGGGTTAGATAGGAAGATGAAAATGTTTGATGAAAAAAATGGATGAATTAATAAAAAAAAATATCCCTAAGAAAAGAAATTAATAATAATAATAATAATAATAAGTAAATTATCCTCTCAAATAGTCCCTAAAAATGTTAAAAATTTTAAATAGCTTCAATTTGGATTAAAGAGAAGAGAGAGGAGAAGACTAGGTGTGTATTTGTAAAATTGAAAAAGCCACATCATCAAGCAACTGGCTGGGAACCTTGTAACCTGCAAAAATGGTTTCTTTGCAAATTTTTTCAAAGTTCATCTATTTTAAAGAAAGAATTTGAAGTTTAGGTACATTTGTGAAAGATTCCCTAACATTTAGGTACCTTGGATGAAAATTACCCGCTAACTCTCAGTTCCAAAAATTTAGTACTATCTCTGTTTTCAATTGTTTGAGATTTTGTACTATTCACCCACAAATTTATACATAAAAATATAACCAAAACACTCCTAAAAGCAACATAAATTGGGCCCCATAATGAAGAGAGAAGGCAAAAATTGAAGAGACATTATAGATTGTGGGACCCAAAGGGAAGAGAGAAGGAAAAAATTAGAGAGACATTATGGATTGTGGGACTCAAAGGGAAGAGAGAGAAGGAAAAAATTGGAGACATATTCTGGCTGTGTCAGAAAATTGACCTGATGGGCTTTTGTTTTTCCCGCCTCATCAGTCCGTATTCAACATTTTCAATTTTTTGGGTGCTTTTTCTTTTAACTTTGCACCATTATACAACGATTGTGACTATTGGCTGTATTAGGCAAAAATAAATGCACCCATATTAACTACACCTGTAACCCAGATTGATTATTGAAGACCTCACGCGCTTTTCTATCTCTTCCTCTCTCATATGATAACGCCTGGATGCATGTCAGTCAGACCTTTCTCTCTCCTCTCTCACTTATCTACAAAGTTGACAATATCCATAAACAAACATTATTTTATTCCCTCTCTCCACTAAAAAACAAAACTTAAAATTGTCCAAATACACCCATATATACTAAAAGTCTCAATATTTTAAAAACTACCCTTTAGATACAAGTCTCAAACAATTGAAAACAGAGATAGTATTATTATTTCTTTTAAGGAGAGAGTATTATTTTCCACAAATAATTTCTAAGTGTAACTAATATACTTTCATTAACAATGTTCTCACATGAAGAATTGTGGCATAAAGCGTGTTTACATTACTAGAGTCATATATATATATATATTTAACAGAGATATAACTCACACACTCGGATATAGAGAGGAAATTTGAACTCTATCTGCTTGGACACAAGGGCAGGTTGTTTACCAACTCTGCTGGGCCCAACCACTTGCTAAAGTCATATTAATGTTTTAGTATATTTTTTTGATAAATGCTATTATCATTCCATTCATAAAAAAATATGAATTTATCTTGTTATAAATATAGATAAATTTAGAACAAACGAGAAATATAATAATAGAATTACTAAACGTTGAAAAATTCATACTTAAATCTTTAATGTTCCAATTGGTGGTATTCATGAACCACAAATTGACTCTTCTTTAATATTTAAACAAGTCTGATTGGCAAAGATCCAAGTACGAATTTCTCACCAGCATCTCTTCTATACAAGGAAAAAACTAACCTCTTACGAAAGAGGACTAAACTTCCATTAATGATGTGTTAGGAAATATAGAATGAAATAACTATTTAATTAAAATAAATGCTACATTATAATTCAAAATAAATATAAGAAATAAATAATTATCAAAATTATGTTATTGAAAATATCGAACACCTAATTATAACGAATATCAAGTTGAGGCTTGTGTATCAGATAGTGTCCTTAAATAGATTCGCCTCTCATTGGTGTGTGAGATGCAACATGCGTCTTTCTCCCATGAAATGACAACTATAATAATAAGATTACACCAGTTATACCATTTCAATGAAAAAACTAGGACTACGCTTCACCACACCAAACTTAACTCTAGAAAGAACTACTAGGAGTCGACAAATAAAAATAGAAATGTTTAAAAGAAATTCTTTTCTTTTAATAGAGGTGAATGAAACCTCTATTTACATCATAGTGGATTATGAAATAACAGAACTTATACATGTGAAATTAATACAAAATTAATTTCAAATATAAGTTAAAAAAACTTATACGAAATTAATATAACATTAATTTCATTCATCAGTTCTATAAGCTTTTACACAATTTTATTAAACTAATTATGTTTTCCCTTTTTGAAATTGAATTAGCACATGTTAAATGTGATTTCTCAATTTCCAATTCTATCAGTAGTTTACTTTGATTATCAATTCTTCATTCACGTATGTTATTACATTATTCCATATATGAGAATAACCTACTCATATTTTATGCTCAAAATAATCAAATTAAAAGTTTATTTTTCAAGAGAAAGAGCTCATATTCATCTTAAAAGTGAGAATAAAAACTTCTATTAGAAGAAATATATATATATATATATATATATATATATATATATATATATATAAACATTATATCCACCAAACAAATTGTACTATTTATTAAAGAAATAAACAAAATAATGATTGGAACAGCTACTGTCACATCTGAAAATTTTAATTAACGTTAGTTAATGGAGTCGTTAGGATGTAATTGAAAACTTAAAAGAAATTAAAGACTAGGTTGTAAATAATAGGGATCCGATTGAAATATATATATGTATAGTTATGGACTAAAGTGTGTGAGGGGACAAATGTAACAAGACATGCAGAAATTTTCAATAAGTGGAATTTGGTGTTGGCAGCAAAAGTTGCTAAGTGGCAAAATATGGAAATGAAATGGGGTTGTGTTGGTAGAAATTGGAGAAAGGAAATAGACGTGTAGAGGAGGCAGGTGCTGGAAGTGGAAATAATAACAATGCACTGAATATTTAATTTTTCCATTACTCTTTGAACACTAAAAAAAATTACAGCTTAAAGAATTAGTTCCCTCAATTCTGAAAAATCTTAGTGTTAATAATTTGTGAATAATAACTTGAATATGCAACTTGAAAGAGGCAGGAAAGAGTGGTAGAATAGGAGTGTGAAGCTTTAAGTTAACAAAAATGGAGGTTTCAAAATAGTGAAGAAAGAGGGAAATTAAGATTTCAAATCTGACAATTCTATTCCTTCTACGAAATCAAAGTTTTGAGGCCGGAAATTGAACCTTGAAGTAAGGGAAGAAGTTCGACCGTGAGTGTAGCAACCTGGGCCACTGGAAATCGCCATTTTCAGGCGAGAAAAGCGTGAACAGGTAGAACTTTCAAAAGCTCGAAACTCGAGCTACAGGCGGCCATTCCTCAATTTGAAGGTATATTCCGATCGGCGATGTTGAGGGGAAGAGATCAAGACCCATCTCGCCGCCAGTGACCACCGGAATCATCGTAGGGCTCGGTCTGGTTTTGAACGATGCGGGCCGAAGCGGAAGAAGAAATGAAGAAGAAGGTGAACAGTAGCCGGGTCAAAACGCGGGTCAAGCCGCATTTTAGGGAAAATATCCGTCTGGTCCCTCAGCTTCAGCGCACCTCTCAGTTTCCACCCCATAAGTTTCCCTTGTTTTTCAAGTAAGCCCCTCCGCGTAGTTTATGACCCATAAAGTTTATTTTCTTTTGCAAACAGACCCAGCATCCTAGTTTTAAGTATATTTAAGATTTATTTTGAGAAAATAAATTATAGGGACCTTGAAATTAATTTTTATAGGCCATTAAAAATATTTTAGACATATTTAAGGTTCTGGACAGTAAAGAATTTCAGGAAAGCAGAGGAATTTAGAGGTTTAGCAAATAGCGGAGCTTATTAACAGGTTTGGTACTATTATTTTTAAAGTATTTCAAAGTGATTTTGATTTAATTTATTGATTTGCATTTTAAAATTTTTTGATTTATATTCTGAATATATGATTTTAGTGAATAACTGGTTTTATGGAAGACTCGAATGTGTGTTCGAGTTATAGATTAATTTGTGATGAATTTTTAATACCAAAGCGGTATTCGCAGGCGCGAAGTGACCGGCTCGGAAAAAGTAAAATTATATTTAATTGAGATTTCCAATATTTATTTTAATTGAATTATGTTAAAGTGAAATTTATTTACTTTTCAATGATATTATTTTTGAAGCATGAGAATTGAATTTTTACTATTAAATGAAATTAATTGCGGAATGGAAATTGAAAGTGAATGAGAAATATTTGTTGAGAAATTATGATTATGAGATAAATGGTTTTATGCTCTACTTGGTCTATGGAACCTTAGAGATAAGAATATGTCATGACATATGGTTAAGAATCTTACGCAGTGTGATACATGATGTGAAATGAGAAATAAAATGAGAAACCACGGGCGTGACTGTGATCTACGACCCAATGATAAAATTCAATTCGTGAATAGCTACGATCTATATCCGAATTGAAATATGATTTTAACCAATTCGCGAATAGCTGCGATCTATATCCGAATTGATTAGTGATTAATACAATTCGTGAATAGCTGCGATCTATCTTCGAATTGTAACCTTAGTCTTATCCTTGGTATAAAATTCAATTCGTAAATAGCTACAATCTATATCCGAATTGAAATGTGATTTTAATCAATTCGTGAATAGCTGCGATCTATATCCGAATTGATCAGTGATTAATACAATTCGTGAATAGCTGCGATTTATCTCCGAATTGTAACCCTAGTCTTATCATTGGTGTTCAAAAATACCAGTAGAGCAAATGATAATTTATAAATGTTTATTGCTTTGATTTATGATTTTGCAAAGTTGATTTCTTGATTTTAAAACATAAGAGAATTTGCTTTTGCGAAATGAATTTGTCTAATTCTTTAAAGTATTACTGTTTTATTTTACGTGCAAAATTATATATGTGTACCCACTGAGCATGGAGTTGCTCAGCGAGTTATTTCTGTAACTCGCAGGTTCGGTTCGTAGTTAAAGGCGCGTGTGATCCAGCATTTACAGAAGTAGTTTCCCAATACAGCGTTTTGGAATATTAGTATTATAGTTTGAAAATTTTTAGTGTACTATTAAATAGCTGTTATGTAAAATATTTATATAAGCTAGCTTGAATTAGATATATTGTATTAATTGGGATAATAATGACATACTATCTAACGTGCCTAATTTATAATAAAATAATTATTAGCTTTAAGTTATTCAAATATTGTGTAACAGTAGTTAATGGCGTTATGACACTTCAACTTGTCTTATTCATAAGACGGGTTGGGGTGTTACAGCTACCGTCAACTAAAAAAGCCAACAACAGCTCAAAATTTGGGTTTAAAAAGGTAGAAGTTGCGAGAAAAGAAAAAAAAGAGGCTAAATGATGATATCACCCTTAGAAGGGTCAACCCCAAGCTCACCTCCCAGAGTTCGACCACTTAAAGATCGGCCACATAGAGTTTGGCCAAGACCAGGACATCGGACATCAGCCCCGATAGGCGTTAGAGCTGTCCTGTCAAAAGCCGCCCTAAGCCATCATAACACTGCAAAGTTGTCAGAGTTGTCGGGAGCTCTTCCCTATAAATAGCTAACCATTCTCCACAAAGGGTAACTCCTCTCTCCACTCTAATATATTTTCCTCTGAGCCGATCTCCTACTAACTTAAGCATCGGAGTGCATGCCTAAGGGCAGCGTCCGACCTCCCTTTCTCCTTCTTGCAGGTTCAGTCCGGGAAAAAGAGGACATCGACTCAGAAAGCAGGAGTTCGACCAAGAACCAAAGTTCGGCCAGGAGCAGAAGTTCGGCTAAGAACCGGAGTTCATCCAGGAGCAGAAGTTCAGCCGAGAGCAGCAGTACGGCCAAGAACAAGAGTTCGGCCAAGAACCGGAGTTCGGCTAAGAGCAGAAGTTTGGCCAAGAACAGGAGTTCGGCCAAGAGCAGCAGTTCGGCCGAGAGCAGGAATTCGGCCAAGAATCGGAGTTCATCCAGGAGCAGAAGGAGTTCGGCCAAGAACCAGAGTTCGGCCAGGAGCAGGAGTTTGGTCAAGATGCAGTCTATTCAGAAGGAAAAATAATCAATTCAATTCAGAGTTCAACTGTTAAAGAATAAAAGAAAAAGGAGAAAGACTTATCTAGTAGTCCAAATTGCAGCTATATCAAGAGCTAAATTGTAGGTTTTGTTCTGTTGGTGCAAGTTCGAAGTAAGAATTCAAAAAACAGGCACACATGCTCCCATATTTGCTTGTATTAAGGGGACGAACTGGAGGTCTTTATTGGAGGTCGCTTCTCTTGGAAACCAGTTAGAGATCGTTTTACAAATTAGAGGTCGCTTCTCTTGAAATAATCTGAAGTGATTTATATGCACGTCACAAACTTTGCCTAAGAGGAGATTTTGCATAAGAGCTTATCGGAGTTGAGGATCAATCAACGAAGGAGTTTTGTAGCACCCCTTATAGATCTACCGTAGTAAAGCCATAAGAGGGCTACTACTGTCTTTACTATCGTATTATACCGTCTATTTTTTTTCTTTTATTTAAATTCAAGTTATTTACTAATACTTGTAGAGAGTTAACTGATTCGGTAGTTTCCAGGTAAGTCCTCAAATGAATTTTCTAGACAGAACACCATTCCAAGATAGATTCCCAGGAAAGACTGGAGAGTCACAATGGACTACTTAAATTTCAGACTCTTTTGACAGAATCCACTTGCACAATAATGAACTCAACAAATACCTAAAGTATATTATTTATTTCACAAAAGTTCATATTTATTGAATAAACCAAATGTCAAATACACACATTATTTATACACATACGAGAGTATTAAGTTTAATACAACATACTAAGATTATAGTACATGCCATCTAATCCTTATTTATAATAGGGATATACCCGTATAATATCTTTGATGTTAGCTGACGGCTGGCTTATCTACACGATCCGCGAATTTATCTTCCTTCGCTAATACCTACGAGTTAAAACATTATAACTCGCTGAACAATTACGCCCAGTGGATACTTTAACTATTGAAAAGCAATAATAATTTAATATTTAATAGTAATTAAAATATACTTAAATTACATTTTATAAAAATAATTTCAATCCACACTTTCATATAAAAATTATCATAAATAATATCAAAGAAATGAATAAATCAATTACATACTCTGTTTATCAATTATTTGGCTCTACTATGTATTTAGATGAACACAGGGCTAAAGTCTCTATCTGTATTTCTGTATAGCATGGTATTCTCACGCATATTCTGAGTTCTATTTCTCAATTCAAACGGCTGTATTCAAAATTCAAAATTCAATATAATCTGTATCAAAATTTATTCTGTATCAAGATTCAATCTGTTTAAAATATTGCAGTACTGCTTAGTATATGATGCATCATATCCTTATCTCACTAGTTCAACTTATCCTAAGTAGAGCAATAAATATTTACTGGATATGTGAGGAATTTATAAAATTTACTAAGTATTGAATTTACTATTTTTTTCTGAATTTTTTTCCAAAATAAATACCATCACATTATCCATCAAAAATTAAACATTTATTTATTAAAATAAATCATCAATTTTTCCAAAATCATATTATAAAAATATACTTCCTTTTTATCAAGAATATATTTACCTTAAATACGAGGTATTTTTATCAAAGCGTATTTATTCAAATTTTTATAATATTATTTGACAAAATAACTTCTTTGTATATTCACTTGAAAATTTTACTTAAATAAAATATTATAATTTCTGTCAAAAATAATCTCTTTGTATAACACCACTTAAAATACTAAATTTCTTTTACTAAATTTAATAAACATTTTATTCTTTATTTAAAACTCACTTTTGAAAAATTAACGTCTAAGTTATTCTAGGTACTTAGATTTCCCTAAAATTAACTTAGCTTATATCTATATAAAAATTCACGAAAACATTCGTTTCCGAAATTAAAAATAATAAATTTAATAAAATAACCATATATGAAATCATTTAAAAATATCACCACAATAAAATATAACACTTTTGATTAATATTATGGAAAATATTTAAAGCAACAATTATTAAATCACAATAAAAATCAAAACAATAACAATTAAATAAAATCACAACCTAGCAAAAATTAAAATAAAATTTAACACAAATAAAATTTAAAAAGACTTTTCAAAGTCAAAGTATCAAACCTCCTTCCGGCTCGCTTACTCTACTTTCTCTTTGAGTTTGGATTCCTTTTCCTAGACGGTCCTAATATCGTCCATACAATTATAAATAAATTACATATCTAAATACCTCTATCTATTTTATTTATTTATTAATTTTTTTTTTAGAATGGTATTCTTTTTTATTGTCCGTAGGTTGTCCAAAAATATAGTCTCAAAATAATTGTCCAATAATCCTTATCTCAAAATAAATGTCCAATAGTCCAAAATAAATGTCCACTAGTCTTTGTTCAATATAAAAGTACGATAAATATTGTCCAAAATAATTATTTAGGTCTCTCAAAATTAAATTAAGTCCAAAATATGATTTTTGAGCTTTATTTGAAGTCCTCGTAATTTATTTAGGTCCTTAAAAATATTAATTTCTTAAAATAAACTCAAAAATAATTAATTTATAAGCTTTTCGACTAAATTGAAGAGCTAAATTAAGTTTATGGGTCATTTACCTAAGAAAAAGAGGCGGAGGGACCTGTTTAAAGACGGCAGGAAAGTTTTGGGGCCAAATTGGAAACGCGCCGAAGTTCGGGGGTTAGACGCGGGACACGGCGGAAGTCCAGGGACTGATCGCGTAATTTTCCGTCCTCCTTACCCGTTTACCCAGCAACCGGGTCACAAAGGTGCTTCGGTTTTCCGGCTATAACTTTTGATTCCGGTGGCCAAATCCGGCAAACCACCTATGGATCTCTTCGTCTTGAAACCGCTGACTTGATGGTGGTCTTAGATCGGACGGATGGTGGCTGTAGAGAGAGAAAATTGAGGTGGAAGGTGGCTGGTTAACAACCTAGTTAACCAAACTGACCCTGCCGGATCTTGCTCCTCCGGTGACCGTTTTTCGATTTTCTTAAGTCAAAACTGATCACCAAAATTCCAGGAGTGGTTTGGTGGTGTTAGATTTTAAAAATTATGGACGGATTATTTTGTGGAAAATAAAGCATATTTTTACCTAAGGTTTTAAGGTTAAAAATGGCTTTAATGGCCTTCCCTTTTATAGGCCAAGCTAATTTGTCTCCTTCCTCGTTTCTTAATCACCTGTAATCCTCCATTATCAACATTGTCTGCCATTTAATCAAATCAACCAACTAAAGTCTTCTTTCTATTTTGTTTGTTTTCTCATTTTTCCACAAATTCACATGATTTGGTTTGCCACTTGATTAAATTTTCAACCAATTCCTATCCTAATCTATCCATCAATTATTCTGTAAATAATTGATGAATTTGCATTTAATTTAATCTTAATTATACTTAATTTGAATTTCATTTACTTAAGTTTATATTTAGTATACTATGGTTTATTGTTGTTTAATAGTTTATTTTATATTTACTAATGGTTTATTGGTTTAGTACGTGATTACAATAGTTTATTCTATCTCCTACTCTTATTCGATAAAATTTACGGACTAATATTAATAGACGAAAATTCATACTTAACTGAATTTATTATAAACGTCAACCTATTATTTTTTAACAGACCGTAAAAATACAATATTGGGCTGTGACACAATCGGCGAACAATTTCAATCAGGCCATTAACCCTTAGTTAGAAGATGAAGTCATATTATAAAAATTTCTCTATCCTATGTTGAAAATATTAGTTTGTCCTTAAATACTCTATTGACTTTTATTTACATCTAAATTTGAATGTTTATTTATATATATTGGCTTATATATACTTTATTAACTTTGTTTGTTTTAAATAGCGGGCTTAATTATCATTTCACAACTCTCTAATGGCAAAAGGATTTAAATTAGACGAAAAGACCTCATAGCATAATGATTATAAAATTTGAGAATCTTAATATATTTTATAAATTAAGGATCCTCAAATCATATTAGGTGAAAGTGTCGAAAGACCTAGGTGTATTTATTTATTTACAATGTTAGTTATTATTTGCTAGGTCTCAATTTCTATTCATTTAGATTTTGGTCGATTGGCAAGGCCCAAGCCCAAAACACTATTGAATAAATAAGGACCAAACCCACTTATTAATGACAATTAATACACCTTATCACAACATTTATTGAGGGTCTAACAAAAAAATCTTTCCGTTCAGTTGTAACTGGATTTTTTCTTTCCATTTAAGTACTCCATTTATTTTAAATATAAGTTAGTTTTTCGTTTTTGGATATTCAATAACTTTCTATATTTATAATAACATTAAATGCTATTTTTTTAATATTACTCATCGTAATAAAGAGAGTGAGATTTTTAGATATTAAAGTAAGAATATTATAGTTAATTTAATTAAAAATTAATTATAAATGATGTTCTTAGGTTCCCGAGGTAGGACTGGGAAGGTGCAAGGGTCGAAGCCCGATGGGAGGGAAATCTGAACCCGAACTGGCCCTACAAGACAGTAGAAAAGAGATCGGGCGATGCCTTTAGGCGTCCACTCCGATGCTTAAGTTAGTAGGAAATCGGCTTAGAGGAAGTAAATTAGAGAGGGAGTATATTGTCCGTGCCTTAAACAGGAGAATGAAGAGGGTATTTATAGTGGGGAGTTAGTGGTGATGGAATGATGAATCTGCAGTGTTAGGGCGGCCTTTGACGATGACAGCTCTGTGCCGGCTATGACATGGCAGTGCTGTGGCCTGACACTTGTCGGGTCCGATGCCTAGACATCGGACTATCGTGAGAATAGACGATCTTAACAGTACTGGTGGCGATCCGATGTCCCTACCAAAGGAGACCGAATTATGTTGAGATAAAGGTTCTTTTTGCTGACTGAGCTGACCTGGATGGGCAATATTATCAATAAATGAAAAAAATTTAGTATTCTTAAAAAATGTATTATAAAAAGGTGATTTATATTTTGAAACATAGAGAATTGTCATTTTATGGCAATTATTATATTTTTCCATGAAATCCTTATTTAAGTTACATTGAAAATTGAAGTGCTAAATAATTGATACAATAATATTTAAGCAAGTTTGTTTTATTTTTTCATAAAACTAATACAAAATTAGGGTTTTTTTTTTTTTTTAATGTATACAATCAATGTTTAAAAGGAAAAAAAATCATTGTTATGTGACCTTCAACAAAAAATTCTGTATTGGGAGATTATTATGTATGCTGCTTTAATTTTTATGTGTGCACTTTTATATACTCTTTTTTTTTTCTCCTTACATTATACAATATAGTACATTTTCCAGTAATTTTATACTGTTTTATAGTAATTTGTCTTTAAAAAAAAAGGAGCTTTATAGCATACTCTAAACATTTGCATGATCCACCTAAAAATAACAAGGGAGACCCTTCCTTCATAAGGACATCATATGGGTAGGAGCGGACTCAAATTTTTTTAGGACAGGCATATTTTAAATTAATAAAATAATAATATAAATATATAAAATATACCAATTCACATTAAAAATTTTACTGTCAAATTTTTATGTAATGTAATACAGTATATTTTAATTTTATATTATTGAATCCATGTGTATGTGTTAAAGTTAAGTATGATAATAATAACATAAAATAATATTTTTTTTTTTAAGTTGTAAGAAGAAGGAATGGCGCAAACAAATATTATAGAGTACACAATAAGAGATGGTCATCCATGTGGACCCTAAAATTGGGATATCTCATCCTTGCACCAAATTGGTGACGAAATGTGGTTTGCAATAATCGAACTTAGGATGTCTGCTTTTTATTGCACAAAAACAAGCATAAAGACCAGTTGAACCACACTCGTTAGCTAAAATAATAAAGGTTATATTGTTCACAATTTGGATATTTACTATTTAATTAAAGTTTGGAAAATTTATAATTTCCTCCCTATATTTTAACTATTTCTACATTTTTCTCCCTATCTTTTTTTTCTCGGACAAAAAACTTCCCAGTTTATATTTCCGTTGACATTTTCCTTATTCTGTCTATTTTTTCTATTAAAATAACCTTAGAATGACCAAAATGTAATTTTTTTGGCCCTTTTCAAAAACTAAGAAAATGAAAGGATTATTCTCAAAATTATCATCTTCACCCTTATTCTTCAACGTGAAATGAAACCAACCTCCGCCACCCCACCTGCTCTTCCACCGGCCGGGAACCGCCGTCCATGGCTTCAATCTTAAGATTTCGATTTATCATCT
The DNA here is from genome assembly GCA_949640765.1 of Croton laevigatus. Classification (NCBI taxonomy): domain Eukaryota; kingdom Viridiplantae; phylum Streptophyta; class Magnoliopsida; order Malpighiales; family Euphorbiaceae; genus Croton; species Croton laevigatus. The sequence goes on from CATIWJ010028973.1 coordinate 55,922, forward strand.
ATTTGAATTTTTATGCCAGATAGAGGGGAAAACATAATAGATCTGATCTCACACCAAAAGGCAAAATTAAAATGTGTAACAACGTAATTAACTCAGAAACAAAATCAGGGAACGAGGAACAAGAACGGAACGCAAGTGAATCCACGAAGAAGATGACCCCGCCGACGATGATGATGGAGAGGATGAATTCGATGAAGATGACGAAGTATGACTTCGTCTTAGAGCTTTGATTTACTTCGATTTTTTCTTCCTTTATTGCTTCTCACAACTCCTTAAAAAAATCCCAAAACAAAAACCACTCAAGAATCGAGTCTTGCTTTTCGCTCAGTTGAAATTGTGTCTTGCTTATTCATGTCCCTCACTTTAACATACTCGTTGTGTAGTGTACGGCGGCGAACAAGGTTCCGGCGACCGAAACTGGAAGTGCTTTATCGCTGTTCGGAACTGAGGAGCTGCCCGAGGTAGTCGATGCCAGTAATGAACATTAATATCCGAAAAATTGCTGCAATGGAATGCCCTCTACCCCTCGTTGTGGTGGTCGCCGCCCCCTCCTCCGTAGCAACCAGATTTTGGTTTTGCAGAGAAGATTTTGGGTTTAGGGTGGTGGTTGGGGGAGGTTGAAGAATAAGGGTGAAGATAACAATTTTGAGAATAATCCTTTCATTTTCTGAGTTTTTGAAAAGGGTCCAAAAAAATTACATTTTGGTCCTTTCAAAGTTATTTTAATAGAAAAAATAGACGGAAAGAGGAAAATGTCAACGGAAATATAAACTAGAGAGTTTTTTGTCCCGAAAAAAAAAAAAAGACAGGGAAAAAAATGTAAAAATAGTTAAAACATAGGGAGGAAATTGTAAATTTTCCTTAAGTATAAAATTTTACTAAATTTATATCTGCTACTACTTAATTAAAAAAAGTAAAATTTTAAGTTAAAACTTTTTTTATACAAATGTCAAAAAAATATTTTGGTAAAAAAAATGTCCAAAAATTTTTTTTTTAACTAAATAGTGACTTCAAATGCCTGCACACAAACCCATTAACATGCAAAAGAAACTACCTAATGTATATAAATTTTAAAACTAAGGGTAGACATGAGCCTTCACTCGACTCAATGTAGCCATTTTCTAGATCGCCCTATAAATAGGTACAGCATATTTACATTTCAGATTACCAAAATTTTGGTGCTTAAGATAAGCGCCGGTTGTGATCCTATTTGGGCAAATTCTAATTCGCGCATAGTAAAATTAAATGGCGGGCTGTAGGATAATGTTATTTAAATTTTTGTAATTTTAAAATGGCGGGAGCGCAACATCAAATCGTAAAAATTATTAACTCTATGGCGCGAATTTCCTTCCCAAACCAAATAAATAAATTAAATGTGAAACCATTTATTATCATTTAATTAACCCCAAACTCCGTTTCCACACAAACAAAACCCATATTCTGCTGATCCAAATTCCCCTCTCGCCATCTCAATCCATGGATCACAACCATACAAACACCGCAAGAAGAAGCTTAAAGCGAAAGCTCGAGCAAGAATTTCACGATCATCGCAAAGTTCCGGCCACCGATGCTGAGGAGACTCACCAAGATCTGGCCCGTGATATTCAACTCCAAGTTCAGACACTTATTTCTACTTTCTCTTCGCTCGAGGCCGATCGAGCAGCTGCCAAGCGCGCTGTTAACTTCCTCTCTCAGCTCGCCAAGAACGGTAACTTTCTGTTTATTAGATGTTTATCTGATGTAATTATTCATTGATGTTATTAGCTCATGCCTGTGCTTGTAACTCGTGTTTGAATCTGCTGTTAAGATTAATGAAACAGGATTTTAGTGCTATTTTTTGCTTTATCATGAATTGTGGTTGGGCCTGATTGATTATGAAGTGGTTTAATTATGCGATTATTGTACTCTTGTTCTTTCATAATGATTTAGGGTTTAATCGGTTTTGTGAACTTCGTTTTTGCAGAGGAAATTGTTAATTTGATCGTAGACTGCGGTGCTGTGCCTGCGTTGGTGATGCATCTCCAGTCGCCACCGCCTTTAAGAGGTGAAAGTGGTTCAAAAGCGTATGAGCATGAGGTGGAAAGAGGAAGTGCTTTCGCACTTGGACTTCTCGCCGTTAAAGTAATTAAACGCATGGAATTATAGTTTTAATTACTTTCTTGTCCTAGTCGTTATTTGTGATTCTTTCAAGCGTCTTACCATCCTACACGTCCGATGGTTATTTGCCAGGAAAAGCTTAAAATATAAAACGATTTATATCTTAATTTAATAAAGTCATCAATTCTTTGAAGCTTTACATAATACTTTTGATTGTTCTGGATTTTATCCTTCAGTCTGTTGATGCGATTTTAAGATGTATACTTAGGCAGATTCTTAAGTGTAAATTTTAACTATTAAATAAATTATACAAGGATGGCTTTGTATTGACATCTCTGTAATTATTAGAATTCTTGCTTGCCATAGACATTAGGGTGCTGGAGTATTTAGGTGTCCAGCAAATTGACAAGCATGCATGTGATTGCTGGGAGTGTGCTAGTCTATCATTAGGTTAAGCTTTTCTATTAGCATTGTTAATTAACTGAACTAGAAGCCAACAAAGAACTTAAGTTCTAGGATGTCCCTAATCAAGGTTTGGTGGTAGTATGAATCAGCTGTGAACATTTTCATAGGCGTGAAATAGGCTGCAATTTCTGGACGCTCTTTATCATTTGTTGGGCTTAAATTGGTCAGTGCATTTTGGGGTAATCTTAAGAAATAATTATGGGTACCAGGCATCCTGTACAGGATACAAGGTTTTTGAACTGGAAAATTCGTTGTATCTCTTGTCACTTTTAATTTAGACTAAATTTCATTCCTCACTGTTATTAGTTTCTTTGTGGGCTTTGCATTTGCCATTATATTATCCTATGATTGTTCCTTCCAGTAATTTTTAGTCTATTTTCAAATTTTACTGAGTTTTATATAACTATTAAAACAACCTGCATCCCTGTTTTTTTAGTTCTGCTGATTCATCTCTTGGTTTAGGTCAAGATCCTTATTACTGATGCTAAGGTTAGCAGAAGATGAATAGGTTACATTTTGGCTATTTAGTCCCTAAATGTGTTTCTTGAGTTTCTGCCATATCTCCAACAATGCAATGGTTGATCCTTATTACAAATGCTAACTGAAGATGAATAAGTTACATTTTGACTATTTAGTCCCTAAATCTGTGGTTTCTTTCTATTGTTTTTCAATAGCCTGAGCATCAACAACTCATAGTAGATGAAGGAGCCTTACCCCATCTTGTGGGCTTGTTGAAGAGGCACAAGACTAGCGGTAACTCTAGAGCAGTCAGTGGTGTCATCAGGAGAGCTGCTGATGCAATCACTAATCTTGCTCATGAGAATGTTGCCATTAAAACATCGGTCAGGTTTGCTTTCACACACCTGCCCCTTTTTTTTCCTTTAAATTGTTATTTTTATGTTTGTTGTGATAATCTCTGCTTTAATATTCTACAATAAATGTCCAGGAATGAAGGTGGCATAGCACCTCTTGTTGAATTGCTTGGATTTGTTGATGTCAAGGTTCAGAGAGCGGCTGCTGGGGCCTTGCGAACCCTTGCATTTAAAAACGATGAAAACAAAAATCAGGTAAATGAGTTTTCTCAGCCTCTTTCTTATTTTTTCCCCACAATATTGGGAAAGAAGTACAGGTTGGAGGGGTGTTTGTGGTTATATGAACAATTCTATTAATAAGAAAGCGACTTTGCAGATTGTAGAATGCAATGCTCTACCCACTCTTATATTGATGCTCCAGTCAGAAGATACTACCATACATTATGAAGCGGTTGGTTCTCACCTAAAATTGTTTATGGATATTCGTTCATTTGCATTGTTGAATTAAGCATTAGCTGACGTCTGAAGAGGTTTTCAGGTTGGTGTGATTGGGAATCTCGTCCATTCATCTCCAGATATAAAGAAAGAAGTTCTTCTTGCTGGAGCTTTACAGCCTGTGATTGGATTGCTTAGGTAGGAATTGACTTCTCATTCTTCTTCCTCTGTGTTTGGAGAATCTTTTTTTCATTTACATTTATAATTCTCCCTTTCAACGTAAATTGATTCTCGTTTATAAGTTCTTTGGATCTCTTTCTTTTGAACTGTAGTGGTATGCTACTAATCAAATGAGTTTGACAGCTCATGCTGTTCAGAAAGCCAAAGAGAAGCAGCTTTGCTAGTGGGGCAATTTGCTGCTGCTGATTCGGATTGCAAGGTAAATGTCAATTTTCTACAGCAGGAAGGCAATGTATTTGCATGCATTTTGTTGTTTGTTATTATTATTATTATTTTTTTTTTTTTGGTTTGTTGGGGGGGGGGGGGGGGATTATCCTTGCCCCTTTGTGTGATCCATTTTACTTCTCACTGCAATGATGTTTATGATGCAGGTGCACATAGTTCAAAGAGGAGCTGTCCGACCATTAATCGATATGCTTGAATCTGAAGATGTGCAGCTTAAAGAGATGTCAGCCTTTGCACTTGGGAGGTTGGCACAGGTTGCTATGCCTTCAACATATTGCATGGCCATGTTTCTTCACTAGTTGAATCATATGGTTTCGACATCTATTTTCTTTCTTTGTTTGGCATATCTTAAAACTGTTTTAAGGGAAAGGCTTAACATTGACAAGTTTATCATTACATAGATTTTAAGTAGAATGCACAACAAATAAAATAAGTTACTATACTGCAAATCTATTATTATATCCCCCAAGTAAATCATATTCACCATTTACACTATAGGGATTTCTGCACCCTTTTGCCTTTCTTCTTTCCTTTTGTTTTCTGAGGGATGAAAGTCCTCAAAAGGAACTAATGAAAAAGGGCCACTGGTGTATGATGAAAAATTTAGTCCTGTTTGTTGTTGTTTTCTTTTTCCCTTTACATAAATGAAGCTGATATGTACCAGGTTCCGGAACATATGTACTTTTGCTTTCTGGCTTCTTAAAAACCTTTCTTTAAATTCTTTCTTCTTTATAATTAGGAGACACACAACCAAGCTGGCATTGCCCATAATGGTGGCATAATGCCCTTAATTCAGCTTCTGGAGTCAAAGAATGGAACTTTGCAACATAATGCTGCTTTTGCTTTGTATGGCATTGCAGATAATGAGGTATGTTTATTTTGTTGCTTCATTGCCTACTTTCTTTTGCATCTGTTAACAACTTACTCACAAACAACACACTGAAATTCATATCAATTCACCAATAGGACAATGTTGCTGAGCTTGTCAAGGTTGGTGGTGTTCAGAAATTCCAAGATGGAGAATTCCTTGCTCAGGTATGTTTATTTGTTTTGCACAGGCTACTTTTTGATTGCTGTCTTTGTATCTCTGATTGTGTTCATTCAACTTTATGACCTCTTTTATTATTGTAATATGATACTTGCAGCCCACAAAGGATTGCGTTGCAAAAACATTGAAAAGATTAGAAGAGAAGATTCATGGGCGGGTAAGTTGTTATCTGCCATCTTTGGTCACCCTGTATCTTGATTATTGATTTGTTTGTGTTTCTTAATTGTATGTTGAGGATATTGGATTGAGAAATTGGTTATTACTCATTGGGTGTAAATATATAGTGATTCTCTCATGCCTTGTTTCTACAGGTATTGAACCATCTCCTGTATTTGATGCGGGTTTCAGAAAAAACTGTTCAGAGACAAATTGCTTTGACACTTGCTCATCTTTGTGCTCCTAATGATCAAAAGGCCATTTTTATAGATAACAATGGTAGAACATTAGTGTCTGCTGAAGCTTATTGTTGTTTACTTTGTTTCATCAGCTGATATATTCATATGAGGTATTCCTGTAGGATCAGATCTGCTGTTGGACCTTCTTGGGTCTGGAAACCAGAAGCAGCAACAAGATAGTGCAGTGGCTTTGTACAAGTTGGCTACGAAAACCACTTCATTCTCTCCTGTGGATTCTGCTCCACTTTCACCAACCCCGCAGGTGAATTTTACTTTTATTTCCTTCTGGTGCATGCGTAATCCTTCATATTCTTTCATAGAAAGTAGTGGGCATTAGGGGTGTAAATGAGTAGAGCGGCTTGCTGCTCGGCTCGTTAAATGCTCGTTCGAGCGTGCTCGTCAGATAAATGAGCCGAGCGCGAGCGCAATTTTCAAGCTTGTTTATAAACGAGCGGTTACGAGCTTGGCTCTCGAGCATGTTTCAATTAGCTATAAATAAGCACGCTCGTGAGCGGTTCATGAGCACCCACCTATAAATCAAAAGATTAACCTAACTTTACAAAGTTTTCTTGATATCCCCATCTGCCAGCCGTTGTGGAATTTGAACTACCGTGATGATCTTTTTTTTATTTTGCTTATTGTCGTTGTTCAATTTGAACTTGTTCTTATTTTGTTATATTGTTTTATTAGTATTGTTTTAAATTATAGTTTAAGAACATTATGAATCTATGTTTGAGTAATTTGAATTTGTGTTTCATATATTGCTATATTATTTTTTTAGTAATTGATAAACGAGCATTCGAGCGGCTCGTTTATTATCGAGCTTAAACGAACCGCTCACGAGTATAATTTTATGCTCGCCAAATAAACGAGCGAACTCAAGCTCTATTTTTACACTTGTTTATTAAACGAGCCACGCTCGAGCATGCTACTGCTCGGCTCGGCTCGTTTACATCCCTAGTGGGCATGTTTCTGATGCACTCAGATTTTGATATTGGTGTTTCCAGCCAGATGGTGAACATTAATCATTATGATCACTTAGTTTGGCAGTTATCAATCCAGTATATAGTCTTTTTAGGATTCTCAAGTGAAAAAACAACAAAGAAAAAGTAACCATGTCCATTGCAGGTATATTTGGGTGAGCAGTATGTTAACAATCCAACACTGTCTGATGTTACATTCTTAGTTGAAGGTAAGAAATAATGTTGTATGTATTCTTTATGTGATGACATTTTTTCTTCCTTTGTTGATGAAATCATTGCTGTAAGAGCTTGATCATAATGCCTTTTGCCAGGTAAGCGATTCTATGCTCATAGAATATGTCTGCTTGCTTCTTCGGATGCTTTCCGTGCAATGTTTGATGGTGGTTACAGGGTGAGAATTCATTATTCATTTAAAGCTTGATTTTGGCATATGCTTTGTAACGAATTTGCAATTAATTAAACTGCTTAGCCCACTGAAGCTTTTTTGGAATATTGGAGCTTTTCTATCATTGTTCTTTCACTGTATGATCAGTGATCCCTAACAAATTGATAGAAAGAACTAGAAGCTCTAATCAGAGTTAATTATCACGTGATGATGAGCATTCCACAGCTCTTCTTGCACAATTTCATATGTTATTGTTTCTTGCTATACGGAATTAGCTGTTGCAAGTAAAAATGGTTTATTAATCTCAGATTTTAATCACTCATGAAAAAAGATGATATTGCAGGAGAAGGATGCAAAAGATGTTGAGATTCCAAATATTACATGGGATGTCTTTGAGTTGATGATGAGGTGTGAGCTGTCAACTTTATTTCCTAGATTTAAAAAGTCACTTGCATTTTTCTTTCTGGTAATCTATGGGTTTGTGCTGTGCTCTAGGTTCATCTATACTGGATCTGTGGATGTTCATATTGAGATTGCACAGGATCTTCTCAGAGCTGCTGATCAATATCTTTTGGATGGCCTTAAGCGTGGATGCGAATATACCATTGCACAGGTTAGCTAATGCATAATTAATGATTCCTCTTTAATAACATTTTAACACTTTATAGCCTGATGAATTCTTGTGCCTTATCTTAAGGATATTACGGTGGACAATGTTTCACTTATGTACGAGTTGTCAGAAGGCTTTAATGCCATATCACTAAGGGAAGCTTGCATACTGTTTATATTTGAGCATTTTGGCAAATTGACTTCCAAGCCATGGTATGTTGTTTCCTTCCAGCTTCACTAGTATTGCTGCTGGTATAAATAGCAAGTGGATGCTACCTATAATAGCCAAAGTATAATTTACTAGCAATAACTTGTCATTTGCATGAATTTAAAATGTATTTGTGTGTTCCTATTTTTTCAGTTTAAGCTTCTACTTCTTAACTTGCCCATATTGGACTTCATAATCAAAATATCAAGCAGTTAAATGAGTTTTAAGTTTAATGCTTCCTATTCCATTTAATTATTAAAAATGTAAACTGTATACAGGTTTTGTATTTAGACATTAATTTCCATTCCCATTCCATTTTGAAGTGGAGCTAAACATCTGTTTCTGGATAATCTTCTGTTGATGGGCTTGTATTTGATCTTGGTGATTGTAAATTTGCAGGTGTTGTCAGTTGATCCAAAATATCATGCCTGAGATACGCAATTACTTTACAAAAGCACTTTCCAATCGTAGTGAGTGATGCTAACTTGAGGCAGCTGTAGGTGGTTTGATATATGCACACACTAACGGCGAAGGGTTCAAAGCATAAGATGTACAGAAATTAGAGTTGAGCTAGTGCAGTTATTTCAACAGGCTGAGTAAACATGTGAAAATAATTCAAATGGAGTGAGTTTGCTCTCAACTAATCAATGCTTGATCACCTAGGATTAACACACGTAGTTGCAGCATCATACTGGATTACAGTATTTAGCTGCTATTTTTGTTGTCATAGTTGCAGTTTATTTCATTTGATGGAAAGGAACATAATTCAATATGTAACTATGATTTTAGCTTAATAATAATTACGTAATATTTTCTTTATTTCCTTTCTAGTCAGATGATGGCTGCTCTGTTTTTAAAGTATGTTACAGCAAAATTAAGCTTTTGATAATGATATGAAGAGCTTGATTTTGTGGATTCATAGGATTGTTAGGATCAGGTATTAACTAGAAGATTTTGTGAAAGAAGAAATAAAAAATGGCTGGAGTTTGAATGGAAAGGAGTTCATGGATTTATCAAAATGTGAATTTTGAATTTCATTAATTTTTTTAATGGAATTTAAAAATTGTATGATTACATTACTTTTATTATATAGTAAACGATTTATTTTTATTAAAATAAATCATACACATTTCATTATTTTTTAAATTAAATAACATAACTGAAAGTTTTATGCCTTTTATAATTTTCACATTTGAAAATCAATAAATTTTATGGAATTCATTGATGTACATTCTTACCGTAAAATAGAGCAATAGTTTATCGAATTAGAATTCTACATATTGGCCCAAAAAAAAAAAAAAAATAAGAATTCTGCATAATATATTTATATGTAGAATTATATGGGAGGAAATATTTTTTTAAAATAATTACTATATCGTGGTTGATGTTTGGTTATAATAATTACTATTTTATTACTGTTGTGTGGTATAATTGCTTTGCCATCACTGATATTTGGTCTAAATTATTCTGATATTACCGTGTTTTTAACTTTGACATTTGACCGTTAAAAAAAATATAGAATTGACACCTCAAATTAACTTGAATTTTCATTTATATTATTTTTGCAATTTTAGTGTTCAATTTCATTGTACCTTTAATTATTTTTGCCAACAATTCCATAATAATTGTAAAATCAGAATATAAAAATCTAAAATTATAATAAAAATATATAAATATTAATAAATACTTAAAATACACTAAAAATTCTTAATTTAATAAAATTAAATTAAAAAATCAACTATTATCTCCCTCTATTTTTTGAAATGAAATTTTTTATCTCCGTATTTTATTTCAATTAGAAGATATTATCCTTCTACTATAAATTTTGTTAAAGAGGAGTCAGTTTACTAATTTTAAAAAAAGAAGGTCTGTTTAGTAATTTTTTTATTTTCATAAATTAAAAATTAAAAATATAATAAAAAATTACAGAAAAATTGGTGATAAAATGGAGGCTGGTCATAGAAAAAATTCAATGATTTCAGGTGATCCTTTGTTGCTGACCTGGACATCATTGGAATTCTCTCTCTTCCCTCTTCTATTTGGTAGGAGGGTTGGCCATGGTGGATGGATTTTTTCGACAACCCAAATAGGTCGCTGGTTTGAGCCTAAGCAACTTTCTTCGTTTTACCGCTCCTTTTGGTCGCAGCTTTGGTCCCCACAAAGAAGAAATGGAGCCGAAATGCAGAACATGATTGGATTTTGTAATTACAAACTATGATTGGATGAAGATTCGATTTTTCAATTAATTTGCAAATGGGTGATCAGTATTTTAAGTTCATTCATTGCAGTAGAAAATATAGTTTTAAGGCATGAAAAAAAAAAAGCTCCAAATGTAGTTTATAAAAGAAAGCTTGAAAGCCAAAGAAGTATAATTGTTGTTAAATGGGTAAATATCATCGACAGTACTTGAACTTTGGGGGTTATTTCATAATTGTACCTAAACTTCAAAATCTCTCATAAAAATACCTGAACTTCGATGGAATTTTCAGAAAAATGAATTTTGCCTGTTTCCCCGGTGCTCCCGGTTGCAATCTGACGTAGCTTTAATGACTCAGCTTCTGGTCTTTTCTCACTAATCAACCGATGTTCATAGCTATCAATAATGGTGGAATTCAATAGAAAATATCTGTCAAGATCCAACCGACCTTAACACTAATCTCACCACTATAACCGTCGCCACAGCAGTCGCGACCACCACTACCACCTTCAATGGCCTAATTCAAGAAACCAATCCCAATATTGCCCATCATCCACAACAGCAAAATTCATCAAGAAAACGAGAAGCAGCAGATTACATATTGCAGAATCATCAAGAAATGAATAAACAGAATCATCAGACGGCCAGTAATGAAAAAAAAGATGGTGAAGTAGTAGCAGTAGTAACAGGAAAAAGATCAAATGGAACTAAGAGAAGTAACAGTAAAAATACAGAAAATAATAGTAATAATGGAAGTAATAAAGATGGAAGATGGGCAGAACATTTGCTTAATCCTTGTGCAATAGCCATCAATACAAGTAATTTTTCAAGAGTTCAACATCTTCTTTATGTTCTTCATGAACTTGCTTCTTCAACCGGCGATGCCAATCACAGGCTTGCTTTTTTTGGTCTTAGAGCCTTAACTCACCATTTATCATCATCATTATCATCAGCCACTT
>CATIWJ010028992.1:0-19315 GCA_949640765.1 Croton laevigatus
CTTTATATTAGTTAAAGTATCCACTGAGCATAATAGCTCAGCAAGTTTAGTTAATCCTGAACTTGTAGGTCTCCGAAAGATGTGAAAGAAACAGGAACTGATAAATAGCAAATGGGCCCGAAGAACTTAGACTGGCATATACTGTGAAGATCAAGTCAGCACATGCAAAGTTATGGTAGATAAAAGAAGGAAAAAAAATACCCTTATTATTGTAATTTAAGTAGACAGGATATGAATTATGTAATGTGACACTTCTTAGTTCGGCTGCAAATGGTCGGGGTAAGGGGTGTTACAGAAGTCTTTTAAAGGAACCAACTAGATCAGCAAACTCACAATCTTCTTCATAAGCATTCAATGTCAGATTTCCTGTGACAAAATACGATCTCTGAAATTCCTGTTTGATGGTTTCGACGACGTTGGAACGATCAAAGCTTCCTAACTCATCAACAGTAAACTTAAGTTGAACCTGTTCTGGAACTTCAGTACTTGACGGAGAACGAAAAGCAGAGGTGGTGGCGGTTATGGTGGACGCGGTGAGCAAAGAGAATGGAAGAAGGAAGAGAAAAATTAATATTCAATAAATATGTTTTTCTCAATATACATAAAATTTATTAATTCTAATTAATTTTTTTTTTACTTTTTTATCCTTGTCGAAAATGTCTCAGTATGAAACAACTACATCACCCTAATTTTATATATTCCAACCGGGATAATAATATTTTAGGTGTCTGAACTTTTTTATCCTTTTTCTTTTATAACAAAGGTTAAAAATTTCAGAAATCTAATTTTCTTAAACCACCCTTCTCTCTCTCCCTCATCAACTTTTTATATTTTAGGAGGAGAACAAACAGCTGAGGGCAAAACTGTCTTTGAGGGTACATTTTTAATTTTAAAGACTAGGTTGTTTAGGACACTGTATCCTTGAGTTAAAGGCGTCATTGTCGGCTCTGGAAGAATTTTCGGAAGTTGAAGGGCGTTTGTCTTAAAAAAATAAAACCATTGTCTATCTACTGCTAAACGACACCGTTTATGTAAGACCTACCCTATAATAAGTTAGTAACCGTACTCTCCCTTATATGGGTTCCAGCCGTAGAAGCATATACTTTTACTTACATATGTGTATAAATGCACATTGACAAAACTGACCTCGAACACGTGACAAAATTACAATTCTGTCCGATTCCGTTCCGATCAACTGCTTTGGAGCGTAGTGCATCATACACGAGGCGAGGGGGTTTTAGTAACAGAAACACGAAATAATAATCACAATTAACACATAAACTGGCTCAGCAAAAACACCTGTTAATTAAGCGCGTACGTGGAAGACACGTGTACAGTAGCCTTTAATGTAGTAGCTGCCACGTAGGTTTTCAAAAGTCAAAATTTCTGATAATTATTATGTCAGCCTTATATATTTTTAAAATTGTGTCCGTGAGCGGGAGGGAGAGAAGAGCATTCATATGGTACTTGGAGGACTACAGTATGGATTTACATTACGTTTGATGGGTTTTGTAGGGCACTGATTTTGTTGCTAATTTAATAATAATAATAATACTATTATTTTATTTCTCAGTAAAAAGAAAAAAATGATGACGTAATCAGACCAATGATAGACAAGCCAAGGATTAATCAACGAAGAGTGTGTGAAGCTAACCGTTGCATCGAAACTCACAATCCTGTGTAAATTTCATTAGGAGAAGACTTCTGTGTTTAGCAGAGCCTTATAAAATTAGCCAAATTATATAAAATTAAAATTACTATTTTATTCCCAGTTTAAAATATTAGACTATTTTGTCTTTTTATTTTGCATATGTAGCTATTAATAGTATATTCTAAGTAGTTTAGACAAATATACTACTACCTCCAGTTTTTTCATTTTTTTATGTTTTTTATTTTGACAAATTTTTTAATTTTTTACGTTTCCATTTATAGTAAGTTTTGTAATTGTTTATTATTATTTCTTTATTGGTCTTAGTGAAAAAGTAAGGTTTATAAAGGATTAGTAATTGTTTATTATTATAGCGTATCGGCATTGGCGATTTTTTAGTATTTGTATTTTTAGGGTGTAAAGAAATGAAAAAATTAGAGGTAGTACTTTATACCTTTGTAGAACTTTTCATCCATAATGTTCAAAATATATTTTTGCATATTATACTATTATGTTCCTGCAATTTGACATATTAGACTATTTTCTCCTTGTAGTTTTTATATTAAGCTATTATGTCCCTATAGTTTAGAAAAATATATTATTTTATCTGTCTATTATATTTTCACTTTGTACACATTATGTCTAATAACCCTGCAGTTTTCTTAATTAATTCACACACCATTCTTGTTTTTCAAACATTAAAAATGATAATAACATCATCTAATTATCAATTGAGTATAAGTTTAAAGTACTTAATTCAATTTCAAAGATAGTTAAACAAAAAATATTCAATACTTTGTTTTGGCAAAGGTTGAAAAATGACCATCTATTATCAAATTTTAAAAAGTTTGATTTCATTTTTATTTACATTTTAGAGTACAGTAAATTTTGCAATTTTTTTAGAAAAAATTTGAATGGTTATAGTGAGGAAAATTGGATTGGAGTATTATGCCTTTTTCTAATGGTTATTCTTTTCTATCAATGAATTTCTTTAATTAAAAACAACAACTATAACATGCCTGGACTTAATTATCTATGGAAATTAATATGATGTTGGTGGGAAACTCAATTTGTTTTTCTTTTTGCCAGGTATGGGTGATAGCATGTTTCGAGGAGGTGTTATACTACCTCCGTTTTCATGATATGTTTACATTTCTGTTTTTTGGTGTTTTTTTGAGTTGTTTACATTTCCATTTATAGTAAGTTTTGTAATTGTTTATTATTATTTTTTTATTGGTATTTGTGAAAAAGTAAGTTTTTAAAGGGTTATTAATTGTTTATTATTATTTATGTATTTGTATTGGTGAAAAGTGGATTTGTATTGGTATTGGTGAAATAATAAATGTAAAGATATGAGAGAAACGGAAGTAGTACTTTTTTACTATAATTTTGCCTTTTCCTTTAGATTATATTGCCAACACCATCTGATTTCGATTTTGATTTTGAATAACCTCTTTTTATGTTTAATTTATAACATGGGATATTTTAAGAATATATTTATTCCATGATATTAAAGTTGCAATCACAAAATACACATTAATCAATACAAAATTATTCCATGATTCCTAAATATTATATTACACTCTCCCAAAATTATAATGCTATTTATCTTTACACAATTAAAAAATTATTTGACTAATGAAGAATATAATAAACAACAAATACAAATTAATATAAAATTTATTGTGCAAATAAAATAACCACTTACAAAAATTTCAGATATTGCAAAGTTTACTAAGTGTGAAACCCAAAATTTAGAGTTTACTAAGTGTAAAACCAGAAGAGGGGGCCAGTTAAGATTCAAGGAAAAGTTGAACCATACACTATCGGTTCACTGTCCCTAATCGAATTGAACTGACCCGTGACCAGCTGTATTGGGTGGAGGTCGGAATGTGATTATATATGTGTGAATGATATTTCTGGCTGAGAATATACTATATGTATACAACTAATATGTGCGAATGATATTTCTGACTAAGGAGAGATTATGTATGTGACAATGTTATGTGCGAATGAAATTTCTAGTTAAGGAGGATTACATGTGTGACACTTTCATACTCGAATGATATTATGACTGATGAGAGTCTTTCCAACATTTTGATATTATATGGAATTATGTGGTGTGCTATAAATGATTTGTGTCTTGTTACGCATTCTCTATTATACATAGAACTGATTGAGCGATTTAATTGTTTATACCTTTATAGACGTTTTTATAGTTTTTTCAATATTCTTCTATGCGAGGCTAAGTTCCTTCTTCCAAGGTCATTTTAGTTATTTGATAGCTAGAATTATTTTCAACTTGTATAAGGTTTTGTGTTTGAATTTTATATTTAAAAAGAAATTTTTAAATAGTAATTTTTATGTAATTTTACATATTAGATAGTTAAAATTTTACGGCTTTATAGTTAACCATCGGTCTGTTGGTTGCGGGCACAATTTTGGGATCATGGCAATTGTTTCGCTAAAACATAACCCCATATATATATATAAGGACTAGTTGCAAAAAAAAGACAAGACATGTTCGTAGTTTTATAACGAGAATAAAAAATCAGAAGTATAGCAATTATCGGGAAGAATGCATATCCAGAAACTATACAACTCATTTTCCTAAAACTATTAAGCCAACCAAAGGACTAAAAAATTAACACTATGTCAACGACGATTAATAATAGAAAAAACGAATATGAAAACTCAAAATCAAAGGTACAACAGAAATTTTTCGTTGCTTCCAGTAGATATTGAGGAATTTCATCAAATAGATGGTGTTCATATTCTTCCTCCTATGTTGCCCGCTTTAGAACCAATTGATTTCTTTTTTTTTTCTTTTTTTTTATCAGAATGTTTTCTCCCTGATAGGCAACCATATACATAAACTAAGCCAGCTAAAGAACCAATAGTCAGATTCAGTTGTAGATCGAAAAGAAAAGTAGCAGAAGATCCGATCTGAAAGTTGTCAACAAGTATGAATGGGTCCAACCACAAAATAAAGATGAAGCCATCAGGAGTAGCAAAGAGCAAATTGGAGCTCAAGCTAATCTAAGTGAAGCAAAGGAGTACGGATCTGATATAAGCAAAAGAAGAAGGGAATGCGACTGCAGTACAAAAAGAAAAATTACACACAAGCAAAAAGAAAATTGCATAGAGACAAAAACAAAAAAAAAAATTCACATAACCATATGAAAACCCATAAGTTGAACTATAGTTTAAATAATTCAAGGCATTAAACTAAATTATCTAATATCTTAATCGAAGTATGCAAGATTGGAATTTAGAAATATGGTACTTTTTCGGGAATTTTTTCTTTTATTAAAATTGATAATATTTTTGAATGCGTTAAAATAAAAATGGAAGCTTTGGCTCTCAATTCCAAAGCTCCTTCGTTTGCTCCACCATATGGGGAGTGGGGCAGTTCAAACGACACTCTTGCGTAGTTTATTTATGTATTTTGAGATTAAACAGTTTCGTGAATTTGACTTCCTAACATAATAACCCATGTTTGGAATACTAGTTTTTTCATTATTTTTTTTTTCAAGAAGACGTATTTGGCATAGTTAGGCACCGTTTTTAATTAATTTCACTATGCAGAGCTTTAATATACCATAAAAAGATTACTTTTGTTTTTCACTTTTACGGTGGCTTGCTTTATGTTATTAGCTAATGCCAATTTTTTTTTAAAGAATAAACTGCATAAACTTCGTTGATGAAAAAGAGAAACAAATAACATTCATACAAAAAATCTAATAGAAATTTTATATAAGTAGATTATTACAGATTTTGAAAGGTCCAGTAGAGTTAACGGAACATGAGTAAAATCCACTTCCGAACACTCTCAGGTGACGCTCAATGGCCACAAATCGAAGATTGGTCGGTTTGACGAGTCCCACTACAAAACTTGTAAAAACCATAATAGATCTTATCTTTATCCACCAACAAAGTCTCTCCATCTCCATTTCCAGGCAAAGCTTATATCTTGAAGAAACTCTACGGACAAAAGACGATAACACCAGATCGACAACCACAAAAGATCCAAGAGGGCGCAAATTATGACAATTTTGATTTCTTATAATGAAAAAAGAGAATACATGTTTTCTTTGGTACTGCTATTCTTTGTTGTTAATTTAGCGAAAAACTTAAAAAAAAAAAAAATTCAGAAAATTTTTTGCTCTATTTGCAAAAAGATTAACTATTCAGAAACAGTAGTTGATGTTGTGGTTTAAATTTTTACTTTGGTCAAAATACTAAATGTTATTCTTTTGTTATTCAATTACGTAGTGTTGTAATGTAGTTTAGTTGTTCTTCATTGTAAAACGTTAATCTCATTATAAA
Organism: Croton laevigatus; assembly: GCA_949640765.1. Classification (NCBI taxonomy): domain Eukaryota; kingdom Viridiplantae; phylum Streptophyta; class Magnoliopsida; order Malpighiales; family Euphorbiaceae; genus Croton; species Croton laevigatus. The sequence continues at coordinate 5,978 of CATIWJ010028992.1, forward strand.
TAATTAAAACAAATGGATATTATGTAAAGATAACTTCTTTTTTTTTTTTTTTTGACATAGAAGATAGCATTAAATGAGTAAACGGTATGAACTAATAAATTAAATACAAATAGTCAAAAAAAAAACCATCGAGGAATTGACCAAAATAATTAAGGAGGGGATCAGCATTTGAACAGTATATATGTGTGTGCAGTTCAAGAAATTCAAAAGGTCAAAATATATTTTATTTTGTGCGCAGAAGCTAATAGCATGGCTATACAACAAGTAGATATATATATATATAGACTTAAAGATTTATATCTTTGGGGAGCAGAAAGTGGGGTCATATTGAAATGTACTAGTAGTATTTAATTTTAAGTTAGGGAGAAGGTCACATTTTTATAGAGGTATAGGAATAGGATAGGATGTTTTGTGAAAACTACTTCCACTCTATTTTATTACCCTAATAAGTAATTAATTAATTAATTTGGTTGATTGAGATTGAAATTTTAAGCTCAACCGTTCACATCTAAATGATTATAACTAAGTAATTACTATTAGTCGGCAAACTACTATTTTATTTTTTATTATTTCTTTTGACATCATTAGTTCATATATTTCTCTACTAAGTCAATAATATTACAATTAAGAGTTGATTAACTATTATAAATTAGTTGAGTTCAATTATTTACAAATTTAAGTGTGATAGCGAAAGAGTGGCTTAGTGGTAAATAAGACACTATGCAACTATAACATAAGTTATTTCTAAAATCTTTTAATTCGGAAAAAGTTATTTATAAGTTCTTTAGGAAAAAAGTTATTTACAAATTCAATTAAATTGTTTTAGAATGAATTACTATATTCCTAAAAAATAATAATTATCACATGCCCTTTACAGATCATCAACTAAACGCTTCAGTTTCGATTCAAATTTAAATTTACTTAATTGGGTTAATTATAAAGAATTAAGTTGTTAGAAACAAAACTAATTAGTCATTAATACTATACCTAACATTCCCAAAAAAAAAAAACTATCAACTAAATTTTTTTTAAGAGGTTAGTAACAACTGTGAATGTGATCAATTCAGTTTCATCAATTTTTGCTAATTCAAATTAATTTACTTGTCCAGTAGCTTATAAATCAAAAGGAATTGTTAAGATCAAAACTAATTCATCCTTGAAATTGTAATTAGAACTTACTTTTAGAGGTCAAAAACACCAATCACAGTTTCGAAATATTTTAATTCAAAATATTTTTTATTTTCAATACGCTTAGTTCAGTTGGTCATAAATAAAATGCCCATTGAGGCACTTTATCCATCATGAATGGAAAGCAATTTCAATAAGGGATATTATACCACATAGCATACTTTCTAACTTTCATTAAAAAAAAAATAGTTGATTAATTTTTATAATTAGTGAAATAGTATATTTTTATGCTTTTACCTCTTTATCTTTTTGTTTTGTTTTCTTTTTTATTATTTAAAAATTTAAAAAAAATTAAAAAAAAAAAGAAAAATTTGCAAATTTCCCAGTTTTGTAATGTGAAACAGAGCAACCCATCTTCACCATTTTATCACTGCCTTTCATTGTTGAAATGGGCCAGTCGGCGTCGCCAGTCACTAGGCCAGGTGATGGCAAGCTCAACCAGCACTAGATCTCTAGCAAATGGCGATAGCAGCTGACATTTTAATTGAATAAAATCCTGATTTTTTATATCTGAAATATTGAGTCACTGATAAATCAGTATTCTGGCAATGGATTTTTTATCTGCAACCAACGGACAAAAGTCCAAGCGACGGTGAACATTTTGGTACCTACCTTACCACAATTCATTAGACGGAAAAAATGGTCACCAGAGAATTTTTCGCTTATTCTGGATGCGTACGGCGAAGTTACAAAAAGTAAAACCATATTTGGAATTTACGAGTTAAGAGCTTTTCCAAAAACATATGATTTGTTAGGTTTCATTCCCTGACCTGGTATTTTTCAATTTTGGTCCCTTATATATTTTTTCTTTTTTATGGACTTATATTGAGTAATATTGATTTATATTGGCTGATATTGAGTTATATTGCTTAAAATATATTGATATTGAATTATATTGATTGATATTTTTTATATGTATTGACTTATATTGAGTTACAATAACTTATATTGAGTTATATTGATTTTTAAATTGACTTATATTAAGTTATATTGATTGATATTGATTATAATATTTACTTATATTGATTTTGTGTTGACTTATATTAAATTATATTGATTGGTATTGATTGATACTGAGTTATATATGTTTTTTAAAAAAAAGATGCTAAGTTATTTTAACAAATATTGATTTTAATTTTTCGGTGAAGGTTGCCGAAAACCACACAACTATAGTGGCGATTTTTTCCTCTGGCCACCTAGAGAAGTTTGAAAGAATTTGAAATTATATTGATAGATACTAACTTATATTGATTTTATTTTGATTGGTACTGGGCTCTATTGATTTACATTGACAAATACTTATTTTTAATTTCCGAGAAGGTCGCCGGAAACCGTCTAACTGTGGTGACGGCCATTTTTTGTACCACCCAGTGAAATTTGAAAGAATTCTAAATTATATTGACAGATATTGATTTACATTTAACTTTTTAAGTTTTGATTATTAATTAAAATAAATTAATATTTTTTAACAAAGGGGATAATCTAAAAATTTATAGGTCTTATTAGGTCTAAAGTGCTATTTCATTAATTATGAAACATATGTGCTATTTTTCAAAATGAAAAGTGCTATTTTAGGATATGTGGTCTTGTATTAATTAACCCTTTCAATAAAAAAAGTTCATAAATAAAATAAAATGAATTGTTTGAGAAAAATTGGAAGCTAGCAAACCTAAAAGAGTTGTCTAGTGGTAAGGAACGTTCGAGACTTATCAATTCCTTTCTCAAATCCCCAAAGTAGAGTAGAATATCTATGAAAAAAAAATTGGAAGCTAGCAATTATAACCGTTTTCAAATAGTTATATGTGAAAGAGCTTATAAATGATAATCTAGTTTTTTTTTTTTAACATATAAATGATAATCTAGTTTAGCATCTCTCTAATTGAAACTCTAAAATTGTAAAAAAGCATTTAGGTAGATAGCAAAGTTACTTATTATTTGTAACACTACCTTGAATTCTGACCCTACTTACCCTACAATTACATATGAATGTTAATTAGGTTTTGACAAAGTGCAATTCAGAAATAAATAAAATAAAGCCTTTTGGCAACAGCTCAAGGCTTCAAGTACAAAAAGTTATTGAGAGAGAGAGGGAAAAAAGTGTTTCTATGTGCATATAATGTAAACACAACATTATTTGATTGATACAGTAGGAAAGTGGAGATTTTATTATAAGAAGAAGAAGCATAATTGATTGTCTCCCTAGCTAAATTACAGTAGTAAATTGGGAGGAGTGCTAGTTAAGGCAACAACCAGCATATATAATTTGTATTCAGGGGCAAAATGTCCTACATACAACTACGTGTCCTGGGATTTTCAATTTCTGAAATTGGGTGTTTTTTTAGGTCATTTTAGTGGATAGACTTTGAGTGTATGGTCCTCAGTGAGAGTGGAGCAATTGGATCCCTATGGATTAAGTAAAGATAAGGTTCTTTAATATTATGATTTTGATTAGAGTGCGCTTGAATATCAAAAGGCTTCTTTTTACTCAGATTACATCTTACCATACTTATCAAATTAAAATAAAATTTATTTTAGGGTGCAAATGGAAAATTTTGAAAAATTCATGGTCTAATCTATGATTTAACCTTACACTTACAGTTTTTTATGTTAAAATTAAAGAATAAGAAAATTAATTTTAGCTTTTTAGATTTTAGAAAATACTCAACAACTAAAACTGTCTAATTTAGTCTTCTTATTACTAGAGTTACCATTTTTAATCAGCTTCATCAATACATTACCCAAGTATGGCAATTTGTATTTAGAATTAAAATGTATATATCCATGAAGTTTATCTTCTTTTTTTTTTCTTGCTAACATTTTGAACCTCTATCGGATAACAATTGGCTCTTTACAATACTTGTCACTTACACGACCTGTTATTTCTTTTTCTATTCATCAGGTCTCCCAGTTTGTTCATTCCCTAAGTACAAAACAATGGAGTGCTGTCAAAAGAGTTCTTCGATATCTTCAACAAACTAAGGATCATGGTTTCTATCTTACTCGTTGTCACTCCTTTCATATCAATGCTTATTTGGATGCGATCTCACATCGAATATTGATTGAAATTTAAATGATATATAAGTTAGATCACCGAACTACTTAGTCAACTTGGGTTAACCATTTTAGGTCAGGATTTGGACGTAAGTAGTTGACGAAGACAGTTAGTTAGGTGGATCACTTTGGAGGTTTGTGTAGTCAGACTCCAGTTTAACTGCATGTCAGTCGTGGCCTTCCAGATTGGATCGTGACAGCAACGTTGGCATCTGATGCTATGAACAGAAAATCAGTGTTGGGTAGGCGCTATTCATGGGAACTAATATGATTTCATGGTTAACAACGAAGTAGAAATTACTTAGCTGCTGTATTTAAATACTGAGATTTGTTTGTCAAAAATTTCAACACCAACTGTTTGGTGTGATAATAATGGTGCTACATATCTTTCTGCTAATCTGGTTTTTCACTCAAGAATGAAGCACATTAAAATTGATTACCGTTTTGTACGTGATAAGGATTAGAAGAAAATAATTCAAGTGAAATATCTTTCTACAAAAGATCAAATTGCTGATGTCTTAACAAAAGCACTACAGAAGCGGCAACATGAGTTTTTCAAAGAAAAATTAACAATTCAACTTCCCCAAGATAGAATTGCGGGGGGAGTGATGAGGGTTATCATAACTAATGTTTAAAATTTGTGTTTAGATATTAGCTTCTGTATATCTCATTAGTTGTACTTTATCCTGTATTCTATCTATACCATACATATCAATGAAACAACTCACAATCATCTATAAATTGTAGATAACCTTATCCTTGCATTTTTGCAAGAGGCAAATTTCTCTCGTGTAAAAACGTATAATTGAGGTCATAATAAACATTTTTCGGAAATTCTATAAAATGTAACCAATATTTTGGCAATCAAATTGAAGTAAGAGAAATTCATTAATTCTTATGAACAATTGACATGTACACAAACAACTAGTATAATTGAAATGTAATTTTTTTTTTTTTTAATGTAATGCGTACGAATATTTAAATGAATTACGTACTATGATTGAAGTGCATTATTGCATTACAATTTACAAGTACGCTGTAGCTTCTTTTTTGTGAAAAATAAAAAATGAAAAATATATATATTTTTTGGCAAGGCTGAGGTGTAGCAATTTGGCTTTTGTTCTATTTTATTTTTTGGATACGGTATGGCAAATTGTCTATACTGAGACCCGAAATCAATTTCAGTGGGTTGCAGTTTACAGAAATCCACCCTGTATTATAAATTTCATCTGACTACAAAATTCAACGATCTCGATTATTTCACATTTAATTTACAATACAGAGTGAAATTCTGCGAACGGTGAACCACTGAAACTGATCTCGGTACCCAGTACAAACAAACAAACTACCGTTCGACTCGGAAAAAAAAAATAAACAAAATTTAAAAAAAAAAAAAAAAAGGTGGCCATCGAGAGCCTCTCGTTCGAGTGGTTTGGAATTACCCTTTATTTTTTTCCCTTGGAGGAGTCATTGTCCCCAAATTTGGCTACCCTACAATCCAATGTAGGGCCTAAAAGCTCTAGGCAAGTCAGCTTGGGCCCATATAAAACTCTTTCCTTAACTATGGCCCACATTGATATTAAAAGAGCTCAGAACTCAACGAACGAATATCATCCAGCCCAATTACACAAATACCATGGGCTCCACTCCAAGCTCCTCTGTAGGGCCCACATAATTTTTTTTTTGAAAAAAAAACTAATTATTTATAAATAAGTCCATCGGAAATGAAACAAAAAGAGGGGAAAACAAATTAAAAATTTTTAATTGGTACAACAAAAAAAAAATATAAATATAAATAAAACGAAGAAACAAGTCTAATAATTGATTCTGATAAATCTTACCTAATGGCCCTTCATGATTGAATTTGTATAGTATAGCAGCTGAAATTTGAGGAAGAGAGACCAAAATTATTAGGGTTTATGAAAGAATAGCTACTAAACATTAGCAAAAGGGCCTACTTGTTACCACCAACAACTGGTTACGTGTCCCTTATGAACACTTACCCGACAAAAGTTTAATGTAAATAGAAAAACTAAAATCAATATATATATAATTTATGAGCGAATGGATCTGTGATCTGAAAATAAAAAAAAAAAAAAAGGGTTCGAAAATCCTTCACTTTAAACAAAAAAAGTATAGTATCCCATCCGATGAATGGAATTTAAGAAATAAGTTGATTGTGTTTAAAATGAAAGAAAATGAAATGTCATAAACACAGCTAGCAAGGAAGGCATCACTCAAGGGTGCAGAAGGAAAGAGAGTATAATAAGGTTTGATTGCATCAATGTGATTTTTTGGCTGTGGCTTAACCACCTAAATAATTGACTGTTTGTAGGCCTCTCCATACACGTGGTAGGTAATATTACTCTTCATATATAATTTATTTATGTTTTTGAATAATTCTTTCTTTTAATTATTCATAGTCTTTCATCATTATTTTATTTATGAAAATTATGCTTTTGTAATTACTTTTTTTCTTCTTGTATTTGTTTTTGTTTTTAGTTACTGTAAATTTTATTTTTTTTATGACTTAATTGTCCGATTAATCAAAAACTAATTAATCTTCAACTTTAAGTGAATTGAGATTCAACAAAGCAATCATGAAATTTGCCATTTAGCTAAGAGTACATATCCCCAAAATCTAGGGTAGTTAACACTTCACATTTCAACTCCTACAAAATGGAAAACAAATTACTCCATTATTAGTGATGGCAACCATTTTAATTTTATTCGATTTATTTAGAGAAAATCCCTAATAAATTGATTCCAATGCCTTTGTAGTAAAGTTAGTAGAAAAATCAACTTGATTTTATAATTTATATTTAATGCGTCCATTCCAACATCCATCGATAAAATTACAACGATTATACACATGAAATAAATATTCCTACTTTTCCTAAATGACAATTTCTCCATATAAATGTGATGTGAAATTTGAAGATTTTTCTAAGACATCAAATTTGAAAGGGCATGATAAGGATATTTATATAGTTAAGAAAAATACTTATATAATATATCTATAATTAAAAAAAAAAAAAACATGGTGCTTTTTAATTAGCGTAGCATATAAGTTGAGAAAGAAGATTGAGTATATTAATATGCCCGTTGAATGACAATTGACGTACAATAACATTAATGTCAAATTTAAGTATTGTTTTATTTTGTTTCAGACTTTATTATTCCACAAATTTTCATTCCTCAAATTAATGCAGCATATTTATTCGAATTTTAGTACTAATTTTTAAGTAGAAAAGCGAAAAAATAAAGTTGCCTGTCTATATCTATACTACTTAAACGAGGGGCAACTTTCTTTAAAAATAAATTTAATTGACTAAACTATCTTTTTTGTTTTGAATGTGATTGGTTATATTTTAAGTTTATGAACTAAAAATAAGATTTTAATTTCTATTAGGATTAAATTATCTTTTTATTTTTTTTAATTAACTAAATTATATTTTAAAATTTTTTATTAAGAACTAAAACTAATATTCAAAATTAAATAATACAAATTATATCATCATTATTATAATAATTATTTTGAATTATAAATAATATTTTTTAATTATTTATTAAGAATAAGGTAAATATTGTTGATTTAAAATTAAATAATATATGTTATTTCATAATTATTATAATATTTATTTTTATAATAATCATATTTAATTAAAAAATAATAATAGTAAATATAATTTTATTAGATTAATTGGAAATTCCATTAAAGGAATTTAGCAATAAAACACTTAGGAAAACAAAATTCTCTACCACATTTTGATTTAGTATTTCCCATTTGATTGAAATTTGTTGTTGTTGTTGTTGAAATATTGATTTAAGCATTTTTATGGATTTTTTTTAAAATTGATTAAAGGTTGAAATAAACTATTTAATTTATAATTGTTCCTAAAAAAAAGAGATAAAAATATATTCAAAATATTTAATCAACTAATAAATAGACTATTGTTAAAAATAATAAATTTTTATAATTCATTTTCAGTGAAACGTGTACTTGAAGAAAGTGATTAAATTTAACAAATTAAAGGCAAAGTACAAATAGAAAATATTTACTTATTTACAAATAATTATAAGTATGTAATACATCTTTTAAATTGTAGTTGAGCAGAGGTGTACGACCTTTGCTCTCAAGTCTTAACGGACTAAGTTCGAATTCTTCAAATCCTCATATCCACATCTAGATGTGTGAGTTTATATATATACTACAAAAACATTGTTTTTAAATTTATCGAATATAGTTCAATATTTTTTATAATTTATTTTAATGAATATAATGATCCCACAAATATCACATTTATACTAAAGTTGTATTCATTAAAAAAATTAAAATACTATACATAAAATTAAAAATAAATAAATATAAAGTAATATAAAATTAATAAAAATTATATATAAAATGAGTATCCACGTGTATTAAAAAAAATTAGTATATAAAAATGTACAATCATTTTTCAATTTATAAGAATAATAGTTTTGGTGCAATCTCCTTAGAGGTGGGTCAAATTTGTTAAAAGAGAAAAGGTGGGTCAAATTTGGGATTTGAAGCCTGCTTTTTCTGTCTTGTTTTCATCATGGAGAAACCCATTTTGCATTAATAAGCCAAAGCCCTGTCCAGAAAATACATTGAGTTTGAAGTGGTACTTCCTTCCCTAAAATAAAGGGCTTTCAAGTTTGGACACCTATATGTAGGGGGTGTTCTGGAGAAAACATTTACAAAAATTTTACGGAATAAAATAAAAATAATTTTTTCACGCGATTTAACAAATTAATTAATTTTTATGAATTTTCTAATTTAACGAATAATCTTCTTATTTAACGAATTTAACATTTTAACGAAATTTTATACAAATACAGTAAAAACTACAAAAAAAAAAATTCATAAAATTTCTTTAAATCTCCAAAAATTTTAAGTTTAGATAAACACCTCATAGTAGGCATTATGTTTTAAATTTTTAATAGCATATGCAATTTATTGTAAACTATCTGTAAATTATTTATAAAATTATTATAAACAAAATTATTATAAACATCTTATAAACTAACGCATGTACTATATATTTGTTCTCGAGTTTTGTGTATAAGTGATATAGTCTTTTTTTTTTTCTTTTTTATTTAGGAAAAGAAATACGAAATTAAATAACTTTCACAACTGGAATCAGTAATAACATTAGCAGTAGTTTATTTCATTCGTATAATTATTTTTATCTGTTTGACTTTTTATCTTATAAACATTTTTATCAAGAAAATGTTATTTTTGATTTTTTTTTTTTTTTAAGACTTCGTTTTTGTTTTGTGACTTTTTTAAAAGAACACATTTGCAAAACATTCTCAACTATCATCAAACATTCCTCAATAAGCAGCTCTAGGCAAGTTAGTCTTTGTGGGCGAAATTTTTTGGACCTCTTTAAAGCTTAGGCCTAGGGCATGTATTTATTTAGTGCGGTTAATGGGTGATTGTACAACGGGTTTTGGCGATCACATTGTTTTGAATCAAAAATTAAGAAAGACGACTATCTTTTGGTTCTTCATTGAACCATTTCGAAGTTATCAAATATTATTATCTTTGTCGCGTTTAACATATTATTTTGATATTTTTTATTTGCTTCTAAATAAGGGCCTTCCCAACATATCCCCTTCCTCATCTCTTATTGTAACTATAATAATAATAAATAAAAAAAATTAGCAGTGCCAATTGTTATTAGTTCACTAATTTAAAATTTTCAAAACTTGAGCGCCTATTATTGATTATTGGGCTCTGCATCATTTTAATTGCTTGATGTCTTATTTGTTGATGAAAATTTTCCTTTTGAAAACATATTTTTCACCTTTAAACATAATCATTGAATAATTCAATGGGATTTAATCCTTTCTTCCCTACTTAAATACTTCCAAAACTAAGTCTCGTTAATTAGCATTCACTATATACTACCAAAAACTAATTTCAAAACATGTACAAACAAATATCACTCGTTGGAGTGTGCAAAAATGTTTAAGTATGAATCTTTCTTCTTTTTTTTTTCGAAAAAATCCTCTTAACTGGGATTAGTGATAGCATTAGCATCAGCATAAGACAATGCATCTGAGTACATAACCACTTGAATTATCCAGCCCATAATATTATTAATTATTGAGGAAACCCCCTATAAAACACAGTACAATATTATCATAGAGTTTTGAAAGTAAACCATGAATCCAATCGATAATTTTTCATCTTTTAATAATATTATTACTGTATTTCTTGTATATTGTACATTTATATATGTTTATCACATTCATTTAAAAAAAAAATCACAACCGGTCTCTATTTTATAAATCACTTATCGATCACTCAGCATTCAGATATTCACCCTTTCTTGACCTTTTACTGCTACATTTCTTCTCAAATTATGTACCTAATTTCCAACACCCAAACACAAGCCATTATTGTTCCACTAACATAGTCATTAGGTTTAAAAATAACATAAATAAACCCAAACGAATATTTGACTATTTATCTACCATCTCCAAGTTCATCACCCTCGCTAGACTCCACCTTCTAATGATCCATGTTTCCCAACAAAAAAAAAAAAAATCACAAATAACTGTTGCTTTGAAAATTGAATTAAACCTCAAAATATTATTAATTTATAGTTTTGGGTTTCTATGAACTTATTTACTTTTATATATAAGTTAATATATTTATTTGCAAATAATATCTACTTCAAATAGTTAGAGTAATGTCAAGTTCAAGCTCTAATTTAACCAAAAAACTTAATTTGCAAATAAAAACAAAATTAATATACATATTTACCAATATTATAAATAGAAAATACGTGTGTTTATATCATCTATACCATATTAATAAATTTAAAAAAAATGAACATTTAGCTAATATTTCTAATTTATTGACATTTTGTTATAATAAAATCACAAAAAAGATGACATTTTCTAATAAGTTACCCCTTTTTGTAATTAGCAGTATAACCAATTTTACACCCAATATTCAATACTAGTATTTCGTCCATCTTCTCTTTTCTGTTAAAGGAAATTACATTACTCCCAATAGAGAAACTCATATCAATAAATAATTTCACCCATAAACTTGAAATAAAAAATTAAAAGAAAGTAATGTGATGTACATAAAACAAAATATATCAAAGTATGGAAAAAATTAAAAAAAAAAAAACTGATAGCATGTGCTTCGTGTTCCCTTAAGATATGTGGCATTAATACAATCAAAATGCACCGACCTTATTATTAAGCACACGCCAAAAAGAAAATCGAATCTCACTTATTGGATTAGGTTAATGTTAAACAGCGGTGATTCGATCAACTGGACAGGAATAGAATTCCTTGTCTTTAAATAAGTTCATTCGGAGACGAACCTATTTGGCTAAAAGGAATTTTCTTTTTTGTTTTCATGACTTATTTTACATTTTCCGGATCTCGACTAAAAAACAATATTTGAAGAGTTATTATTTTCAATAAGAGTTTTGATATTGTTTGAGCAGGATTAATTAGAGCATACCGACTAAAAAGAGAACCAGGATTAGATCATTGAAATTTGAGCTAATCTACCTTTGGGTCCCTTGTATTTAAAAAATATGTTTTCGAACATATAATTTTTGTTGCCGTTTAGAATTGAGCATGAAATAGGATTCGGAGCAAATTTCATAATGAAATCCGTCCTTGCCCCATTGATGCATTTGTTGCCCGTCCCACAATGGGTTCGTATTACAGATGGATAGAGCACGAGACATTTTTATCTACTAGAATAAAAGAAATATTTTTTGAGCAAAAAATGAAATAATTAATTATTTATCTAAATTGTACATTCAAATTGTCTTCAAAATTAAACATGTATAAATTGTTGTTAAGATTAAACATTACATGTTAACAAAAATACTAATGTTTTTAATTTGTTAATAAAATACAACATAAATAAAAACTTAAAATAACAAAGTTTTAATTACATTAATATTTCAAAAAAAGGGAAAATACATAGCTTATAAATAGAAAATTAATGTTGTCTTTTATAATTTTATCGGGTTAAAATGCTAACAGACGGAAAAATTAGAATAAAATATATGGAAAAACCTTATAACTTAACGATAATTTAAAAAAAAAAAAATTGCAATTACAGAAAATACATTATTGGAGAGCAGAAATGGAGGAATTTACATATTGAAACAGATTGTTGCTGATGAGTTTCAACGGGAAAAGTGCTTTGCAACTGAAGATTGGGGATATTAGTAAGGAGCTACTGAAGCTGGGTTCCCATTTTCATTGTAATTACATTTCCCTTGCGCATACTTTGGCTAGAAAGGGTTTGGACTATGCTTGCTTTTCGTTGTAATTGCCATGCTCAGTCTGATGTAATGTGATTTAAGCAATCGCGACTATGTGTTGGAGAGCATTAATTGAACCATTGTAAAAGCATGTGCTATGCACATGCAAGTCCATCAGTACTTTCCGTATTTTCCTTCCATCCGTGATTTACAAACAAACCCATATTTTTATTGATTTATGTTTTTTTCTTCACATGTTACTAAAATTATAATAATTTCTTCTGTTAAAAAAAAATTATAATAATTTCTAAAACTGGATTTGACTTCACTAATTTTTTTTTCAGTTTAGATTTTTTTTTTTTACAGTCGTACACACAAACAACTGGAGAAACGTATCGAAGTTGCGTTGCGAATGTCTCATCAGAGCGGTCTTACTAACATGCCACACTGCTTCCCAACTAGTTATAATTGATGTGTAGGAGTTTTTAGTTAACACAAGACTAAAAATGTAATATGTCAAACTTCAGAAAATCGCATAAGCGTCATGAGTACATTGCATTATTTATGACATCTATTTCCATGATTTTTATACAAGACATTTCTTCTTATTTTCGTTGCTTAAATGATAAAATCACTTGCATTTGCTCTATACTACCTCCGTTTTTTCATTTCTTTACATTTTAAACAGCATGTTTAGGTTGAACTTTGGTGTTGATAGTTTGATGGGTTGAGTTAGGTAGATTAAAGTATGTTTAGGTTAGTTATAAAGTATGATTACTGTAGTTTAGTTATACATAAATAATATTTTAATCCACTTAACCCA
>CATIWJ010029077.1:0-22153 GCA_949640765.1 Croton laevigatus
AAATTCACAACTAATTTGTCTAAAATTAAATAATAATCATAAAATTAATGATAATAGCGATTTTGATTTATAATCTAATTAGTAATTACTCACTTAACAACTCTTTTTAACAAAAGAATTAAATGATTTGACGGACACAAAATATAGACTAAATAACTATTATTGTAAAATTAATGGAAGAAATAATAATTATTTTTAACAAAATGCGGAAAATGCAGGGAATTATCAATTTTTTTCTCTTATTACAATTCAAAATATTTTTAACATCAAAATGGAAGCTACCATTTCTACTGAAAATCACAAAAGCATCCTTTAATTGACACAAGAATCCATTAATTGACACAATAATCAAACATTAAGATTAAATAACAAAAAAAAAAAAACAAAATAGCAAAATTGTGAACATCAGCATTCATTAAACAAACACTACCAACTACTAAGTCATGATCATTTTAGTCTAATTTATAGACTAATAAGGAAAATCAAAATACAAAATAAATTAAAATTAATTAAATTAAAAAACAAAAAAAAAAAAATGGACCTTGGGTTGTTCTTGGTCAGTTGGTGGCGTTAGTGGTGGCTGGTGGCGGCCTGGATGTTGGTCGGTGGTGGTGGATCGTGGTGGGGTAGGTGGGAGATGGGAGATGATGGGTGAAGAGAGAGGGTTAAAGAACTTAATTTAAAAAAAAAAAATGCAGTGGCACGTGCCTCTATAGGACCCCACATGGGTCCGCCAATGATAGCAATGGGTTTTTAAAATGGAAAATTACGAAGTGATCGTTATGCCATGGAAGGACCTTGAGGAAGAAAAAGGCAAAATAGCAGGAAGGTCCATACACTTCAATTTTATTCAACTTTGGACAAAAAATTGAGCTCAGGGTGCCATTGAAACTTTCTCGCAAAGTTTAAAGTGATTTTATGACAAAATTCGTTTTAGAGTGAAAATAAAACTTCACCCAATGTTCAAGGTAAAATTATGTATTTGGCCTAATATAATGATTAGTTAATAGTTAAATGATAACTTGTATATAATTACCTACCAACATATATAGTTTTAAACAAAAAAAAAGGAACTGCTCATGAGCTCGAGCTAAGCTTATCAAAAGTTCGTTAGAGCTCGCCTTAAAAACTAAATAACCGAATTGAGCTTGACAATACTCGGTTCTATCCTTTTCTGCTCTTATGCAGCCCTATACGTGGATCTCACTGATGATATGAATTCTTTCGGGGCATATGATATAACAAGCTGCAAGTGGAGAGGAAAAGCACATTGGCGGCAGGATGAAGAAGGCAGCCGCAGATAGAGTTTTCACCATTTGATGGTTTGATTTGAAAAGTAGAAAGCTATAATTGAACATTTTTAGCTTTTAAAAACCTCCAAACATAAACCTATTTAAACAACTCTATAAACACTTAGCATAAAACTATAATGCAAACATAAAATTCGGAGAGAGAGAGAAATATGGATATACACTATACACAATTCCAAAAACCAAACAAATATACCATCTGTATGCAAAAGCTCCATAAGTACCCACCAATTGACGAACAGGGCTTGGCATAGTAGTAGAGAATTGAACTGGTGTCCCAAGAGACCCAAGTTCAAACAACCCCCTCCCCATAATGGGTGTGTGAGTGATAACTATGAAAAAAAAAAAAAAAAAGGTACCTACCAATTATACAATATTTGCAGTCATTTAAACTATACAAGCCAAAAGCATTTATTTACAATTAGAATCATACCCATTCTTGAGAAAACCAAACCAGTTATCAGCCCTCTCAAATATTCAATAAGCACTAGCAAATACTTCTAGTCTAATATTAGTAGCAGTAACTTTGCTGCCTTAGGATGAAACTATATCTATTTTTTCTGAAACTCCCAACCTATCCATTTTATATTGCTTAGCCACCCAAAATTGAGCAAGGACCCCCCAGTCTGCAACTTCAACAGATGCACTCTGTATGGTATCAGGAAATTCTTAAGACCTGCCATAATTTACATTAAAAAGTTAGAAAGATTGGTAGTCATAAAAAGGAAAAAAACACTGCAGGTACACCAATGAGAGTTTTCACATTCACTTTCAACCTTATTTTTATGCTTTGTGAAAAAAAAAAATCATGCGCTGTCGACTATACCTGCAATGCACATTGTCTTGTAAAGACGGGCAACATGGGGATCTCCTTGGGTAGTCATTTTTGGCCTTTCCAAGCACTCAAGAAATTCTAGGTCTGCCTTCAACAGCTGGGCTTGATCATGAGAGTCATAGCCAATATCATGACAGTAGCAGCAATAATCTAACCAATCAATCGGCCTCTGATCCCAAATGGGAGAACCCTTATCTTTCCCACTGGACCAATTGGGCCCACAATAGTGCCCGTATCGAGGAAATAATTGAGAAAGAAAGCCCCTTGGACCAGTATGCCATGGAACCTTGGACACATATGGTCTAAAGCGCACGGGGTTACCACCAGCGATACTGTTTTCACCAACACGATGAGATCTAGCATGCCTTTTCAACCCTTTATTTATAGTGGTTGGCGGTCGAATTTTATCTTTAGCATGGACAGCCCAAGGAACAAATGAAAGTAAAGACTGACTGAATAGCTTGATATCAAAGAAAGCATTTTTCTTTGGCTGTTCAAAGTCAAAGGTAGTATCTGAATATACTACAGCATTTGTTGGTGTAGGCCTTGTCTCCAATTTCTTCTCTGAAGGCATATTCAACCATGGTACGTGAGCCAGAAACCTCAAATTCATTGTTTAGAAACACATGACATCACCATGGTATGCCTTTCAGCCGCACCAAATTAAAAATTGTTCGCCAAATCTGTTATGCATACAATGACCTGAACAGTATCAAGTGTTAATGAGTTGTAAACATGCTAACATATATACAATAATTAGATTTGAGGAAAGGGAAGAAATTATTTTTGCAATCGTATTACATCAATTTCAATGTGACCATAAATTTCTGTAGACCTGACAAACCGCTAACTGGAACCAATGACCTAACTATTTGATGTGTGCCAAAGCAAAAAATAAATAAATCAGTCAAACAATCCTAATGACAAAATCTCATATAATTTCAACCTCTATCATGCAATGAACTTCAGAATTTGGATATCTTCACTAGATTTCTAGTTAATGTGACAACTTTAATGGAAACTAGTTTATTATCAGCAGTAGGATTTTCAGCTATAAAAAAAAAATTCAATAGAAATTTATGGAATTCATTCACAAATTCTATACTCATTATCTGTAAATAAAAATTCATTAAGAGCTCAACATACATTCTTAATTATAACTCGATAACAATGTAGAACCTTCAAATGAAATTTAACACTTATATCGACAGTGCACCAACAATAGAGCAAATGAACAAGAATAATAATTTACATATTTATATTATATTATATTATAGATTGAATTTTACAGTTAATCCAAAATTCCAAACATAACAATTAATTTACAAATAATTAACTAATTAAAGAAACATTCAATTTACCATTCCCATGATGCAAAGAAGGAAGAACTAAAAATACATAGCAATAAAAAATTCTAATAAAATTTTACAAGAAACTGTTCCTTTTGGCATTTAAGAATTGATTACTAACACGGAAAAGGACATTCTTTCTTCGTCATCCAACTAATAAACAGATATTGCAATTAGAAAAAAAAAAAAAAAAAAGACTGTTTCTAGCATTTTCTTCAATTTTCTACGCATCCAAACAAGACAAAAAAATGTAATCAAAATAAAAAGGAAAGTGAATAAGAGAAACTCACCGGATCTAATTTTAGCAACAGATTATGAACAGTAATGCGATAGGGAGAATGGTAGTATTATTTTTGTAAGGAGTATCGAAGAGAAACGGTTTGCGGTCTCCCTTGTTCCGGTTACCGTCTCGCCCTGAACTGCTAATGCGATTGTGAGAACCTACGATAAGAAGATGTATTTGTCACGTGGCAAATTTGTAGTGGATTTGTTTCTGAATGAAAATTTGGTAGGGGATTTAGTTTATTTTTCAAAAGGAGAATTACCCTAAGGCTCCTGAATTTTTGACTATTTACTTTCAGGTCACCCAATTTTTAAAATTAGTCTATCAGGTCCCTATTTATGTTCCCGTTCTTAACGGTTCGAAACCAATGATTCAACTATTGGAACCGTAATTTGTCCATTTCTACTCCCATGTCCTTGGATTTTCAAAATTAGTCTATAAGAGTATAATTTTTATCAGTCCAAATCTGCTCTTTACTTTATTTTAGAATACAAAATCCAAATCCTATCATTCACTTACATTTCTCAACACATTTTCTATGTTAATTTATTTTGATAAAATCCGAATTAAGTTAAATTATAATAAATGGCACAAGTTTGAGTTTTGTTCAATTCAAGTAAATAGCATGTTTATGTTTTAACTTGTTTTTCTTATTGTGCGTTGTACGCATTAACTCGTTTTATATTTTTGTCATTGATGTTATAATTAATTTGATTAATTATATACTGACAGTAATAAAATTTATATAAAAACATTAGATTTCTATCTCAGTACCATTAATTAAGTATGTTATGAATAAATGACCTAATTGAGAAGATTAAAAAAATGCTATTTACTTAATTATTGATCTTTGATGTTATTTACTAAAGAAAAACTTAAAAAAAGGTATTATTTGTTATCATTTTCCAATTTGATTTGAGAATTTTGGCTAATATGCTCTTAGATTTTTCAAAATATACTTTAAAATCTTCAAATTTTGAAACTATTATACTATGAGTCATTTCGTCCAATATTCTAAAAAATTTCCATTAGCCAAAATTCAATGGATTAAAAAAATTTAATAACCATTCTACACAACAATAATTTTAGAAAAGAAACAAATTTTAAATAAATATATTTTGATGTTGCCTATTTTAGTTGGTCAATTTGAAAAATTATTTCTTGTAACTTTTTAGTTTCCATAATTGCTTTGAATTTTGAATTTATCATAAAAATCCATACATATGTGATATGATGGATTCCTACTTCATAGTTAAAAGATTTTCTAGAAACAATCATATTTTTATAAAGAAATATCAATTTCTATAAATTATTAATTGTTTTCAAATTTAAATTCATCATAAAAATCCATACATATGTGATGTGATAGTCTTACTTTCATGGTTAAAAAATTTTCTAGAAACAATATCGATTTCTGTAAATTATTATGTTAAATAATATAATATAATATGGCAACACTGAAACTTCAAATTAACATAGAAGTTTCATTAACCCATTTGATTTATTTAATATTAAAATTTAAATTTTATTATTATTTTGCTTTAGATTTTCTAATTAAAATATAATACTATATTGTTATTTATTAATTAATTTAATTAAAATACAATGTTAATGCTAACTACTAATTGAAAATCTAGAATTCGATTGGTCCCTAATTGTGCTAAGCATGGGCTATTTATAGGAAGTTCAAGGTGGTGAAATATCGGAAACTCCTCTGTGCAATAGGAGCTTAACGGGCCTCGAAAGTCTTGGAGCCCATGTAACTTCTACATGCTTTGGGTCCATTAGCCCAGTATTGAGGTCGCGAGGGCGACCTTTCCTTACCCAAACACTATTGGTATTCCCTTAGACTAGGTAGAGGCGATCTTATTCTGAGTCTAAGTGGAGGCAGCCCATCCATAAACTGAGAGCCAGACCACTTGTTACAAGAGAATGCTTTGGCTCCAGCAGATAAGGATAAAATCCAACATCTGAGGTGACGTCTTCAGCCCAATCACATGAGGATAAAGATCCAACATGCAAGGCAATACCTTTGGCCCACACAGACGTGGATAGAGATCCAGCTTTTGGGGTAATGTCTTCGGCCTGTGCAGACGTGGATAAAGATCCAGCATCCGGGGCAATGTCTTCGGTCCGCATAGACTTGGATAAAGATCCAGCATCTGGGGCAATGTCTTCAGCCTAAGCACATGGGGACAGGCGGCGCATGCGGTGTATTCATTGACGCAAGTACATGTGGACAAGGTCCAGCATGCGAGGCATTTATTGGCCTAAGCACATGCGGATAAGGTCCAACATGTGAGGCATTTATTGGCTCAAGCACATGGGGATAGGGTCCAATATGTGAGGCATTCTTACCCAAACACACAAGGAACATGTCACTTGTGTGAGGCGAACCATCAGGCCCAAGTAGATAAGGGTCATAGTCCAACATCCGAGGTGTTGAATCTTAGATGCCTTGGAGGCATCTCGCATCATTAGCTAAATTCGAATGGGAGAAAAGCATTAAAATCTTATTATATTAATTGCATAAGTTACAATTTATGCGCTTCAAGCCTTCCTTTAAAGTTCCCGTCTGAAGGCTTTATCTAGTTTTCTTTTCTAAGCCCTTCAATAGAGGGCGCCATCCTTACCAAATGGTATATGCTCTCCTGGGTTTGGCTCTCTAAATTATTTTTCCACTACAATGAGCACCTTCGAAGGTTTAGCATTCAGTGTGATGTTGAATTAGCCTTCTGCTCTGTTCCCCTAACATTTTAAACTGTCAACAAAACTTTTAATATGGCCATTCTGAGTCATCCTCTCCATTTCTGCCTTCCAAGCTTTACATTTGTCAATATCGTGTTTATTCGATTCGTAAAAAATGCAATAATGACTCTTTCTGCTTTTCACGAGCTTATTACCATATGTAACATACTGACATATCTCTTCATATTCTCCTACCTCGCAACCTCAGGTGTACCTCTCTATTTCTCTCATTAGACCTCCTTTTTTTTTTATTAGGCTACCTTGACCAAAACCGCAACCTCCCCCTTTTCTTAGCATGTCTGATTCCCTATTTATCTTTTCATTGCTTCTTAAACTTGCCCGATAATGCTCATCCTCATCGAGGTCAGCAATCTAGTGACCCCTAGTCTATGGTGCTCTCGCTGTTAGATTTGGTATGGGTGCTAGTATTTGTCCCTTAGTGGGGTCGATTTGTTGAGAACTTTGTTATAGAATTTGACCGAGTATGCTAAGTAATTGCCCCTTGGTGGGAAGTTGGGCAGAGGTCGGTATGAGGTTGTGGTCATGGTAGATTGTGAAGCCATTGGAGTAAAGGTTGTGGGTATTTTGGTGCCATAAGATTGCGTGACATTCGCCTCCATGGGATGGATGTTACCTTCGGGGTATTTTTGTATCAAGTTTAAGGTTAAGGTGTAGGGGAATAGGATAGGTCTCATCCCTGTAGGTAGCGAGGTGCTTGCCTCTCAAAAAATAGGCAAGGGGATATAAGGATCCACCTCTTCTTTCTTGGTATTTATCATTTTTTTAGTGGCAAACGAGTTGAAGGTCGACAAATAGTTTCAGTCCACGCTCACCGCACCAGCGAAAGTCGAGATTTCAATTAGTCCCCAATTGTGCTATGCATGGGCTATTTATAAGGAGTTTAAGGTGGTGAAATACCAAAAACCCCGTCCAATAGGAGTTTAACGGGCCTCAAAAGTATCGGAGCCCACAAGGCTTCTAAATGCTCTGGATTAGCCCAGTATTGAGGTCGTGAGGTTGACCTTCCCTTGACTAGATGCTATTCTTCTTCCCTTAGATTAGGTAGAGGCGACCTTACTCTGAGTCATGGAGGAGGCAGCCTTTCCATAAACCAAGAGTCAAACCACCTTTATCTTTTGAGGGTCCCGAATCATAGAGGAGGCTTACACTAATTGACATTATTAATATTAATACTATTAGAATTGTTATTATTAATTAATTAATTTAAAATTTAATAAAGACGTAATTATCCTAAAAAAAAAATTAAAAAATATAAAAGGTATTTCTAACAATAGCTTGCGTTGCGAAAGGTGGTGGTGCAAGTTGACTTTGACTTAGCTATAGAGATGGTGAAGAAAGGTCAGAGCGGGGTGTTTTGACTTCGAAATCTTTCAATAGAGATTAGCGAGTCGAGCCAAGGGAAATCTACGGGGAGAGCAACTCAGCAGCTGACAAGTTGGCCAATGAAGCTGTGGAGGAGCAAGAGGATTTTTGTCGAGTCTCAATTCCAACTGGATAAGTGCAGCAATGTCTTAAGAATGACCGTGTTGGGGCTATTGAAAATTAGTTAAATATGAACACTTTAATAACAGTCGTAGAGATTAACCTCCAACTAAACATTTTAAAAGCAAATTTCACTGGTCAAATCAAACATTAGAAAACAAATCATATTCAGCTTCATCAACTCCTGTAAACGAACAAAGCTAGTTAACTGCCTATGTTCACTTCAGATCGACCAAACCTCAAATAGAAACATTTATCAAGCCGAGCTATCAAATTAACAAACTAACCAAGCTTTAGTAGCCATTAGCAGCTTGTTGTTCTCCACTAATCAACCTACTAAATGAATTAGTATTTTATCAAAAAAATAAAATTATTTTTTTTATTTATAAGCTTAAGCCAAATCTACAGCTAGAAATTAAACTCAAGCAAAGCAAGAGCATGAACATAACTTTTGTTGGCCAAGCTTGAGCTTGATAATAATTCATCCTCAAAATGCACTCATCATTTACTACAGCCCCAATCTTAATTTAAGGATGAACCATCACATTTCATCCTCAAAATGCACTCATCAAATTCAGATCATTCATTCACTCAAATTATGTCCATATACAGAACTATTTTTGTTACATATAACAGAAAGGCTCTCTGTTCCAAGATACATGTTCAGTACAGATCACCTACTAATACTATTAACAGGAAAAAAAAAAAAAAAGGGAAACAACCCAAATTTTTTGTTTACAGTATTTGATTTGAGAAAACAGCATGAATGCCAGGATGAAGACTCAGGATACTATAACCCAATCATACTCTAACTAGGAAAATGTAAACGAAGAGAACAAAATGATTGGAAGAATATTGGAATTGAAGCAAAGAGTTCAAAAGATACAAGTACATGCAATCCTGAAAGAATGTACAACACGACTCACCGCTGAGCAACATCTCTTGTCAGTTCCAGGGCGGGGATGATGGTCTATAAACAAAATCTTGTGATGATGTTGTGCCGTAGTTCAGGTCAAGGTTGTGGAGTTGTTCCATTAATTGAGAACGCCTTTCCTTGAAGAAATCAAGCCGGGTAGTTAATTCTACCAAAGCGGAAGATGCTGCTGACGGATGTCTTGGGTAATCCATCATCTGCAACCAGTGTGACAACATAAAATCTTAGGACAATAGGAGTTCTTAAGCTTCAACTTTTAGCCACGAGAGAAAAAAAATGTATTATATTATTCCAGTAAACAATTCTCACAAATGCAATCCATTTTCTATTTTCCCTTCTTCTCAATAACAGAACTTTCCATTTTACAATTAGTGGGATATGGCATTCTGTTTCTGAGAAAAGCCAGCATATTCACTTCAATGGGTCAGCTTTTTCAAAGTAATGATATTAACCGTTAGAAGCAAGTACTACAAGCACACATTTACCTCCACAGCTCTTGAAGTTGAAGGAGCAGAATCAACACCGCAGAGATCATCCATGGACATGGTAGAAGTCTCTGTGCTTTTGGAATCAATCAGGCTTGTTGCTTCCATAAATTGCTTTCGTGGAGGCTGCTTGCTACTGCTGCCAGTTGCTAATCCCGTTCCTTTAACATTTCTCCATTCTGCCCCTAACAAATTCTCCTGCACCATATTTAAGTTAGATTTTCAGCATACTGTCTGATAAAGAAGTGAGGATACCAAAGAAGTGAGGATACCAAAAATTTCTTGGGCTTGAAGTGATTTCTGTCAAATGAAATAAAAAAAATTCTTAACATTCTATAGTTTTAAGACAGTGAGACTGCTCTTGGAGCCCAACTGAAACTATTAAGGCATAGGGTGTATATGAACTTGAACCCTCCAACCTCAACAGCTAACTTCTGAGATAGGGTTCTTACAAGGTCCTCTCTCTTGGTATTAGAGCTAACCGCTACTTTTGAGACTGCTCTTGGATCCCAACTGAAACTATTAAGGGATAGGGTGTATATGAACTTGAACCCTCCAATCTCAACAGCAAACTTCTGAGATAGGGTTCTCACAAGGTCCTCTCTCTTGCTATTAGAGCTAACCGCTACTTTTCCCATTGCAATTGGACAGCAGGGGGTGACACTGGTATTGTTGTGTTCACCTGAGTCTAGGAAAAAAGACCTACGATGCTACCACCCAAGCGCAAAGTTAACCTGGCACCATTGTGGGCACCGGGCAGTAGATAGGGGCGGGATTCATTTAGACAAGGTCAGACACTTGGCTTAAATGAAGTACAAAGGGATTTCAATGTTAAGATTTATATGAACTTGGATTTCCAATCTCAACTGCCTAATTATTGAGTCATGGGTGCATGGGTCTGTTAAGTTCATGCACAATAGCAAATTCTCTATCATCATTATTATTTTCTGTTCATTAGCTAAGCAGATTTTCCTTTTAAGAGATACATTAATAATATACACTTAAATTCAACTTAAGAGGCATAGAAGCAAGGGCAGAAGAAAAATAAGACGCATTTCTTTCTTGATCCTTCACCACTCATTAATAAAATTAGGAGGCCAAACCAATAAATAACTAGACTCATTTAATCCGCAGTCTTAATATAATGAATCCCCTCTGTTCTTCCTATTCAGAGCCTTGGTGGACATTTAGAATACAAAAAAGATAAAAGAAAGTAACATTTCATTTCAGCTTCGATCTCAAAAGAACGGGATTATTCAAGTCAGCTTGGCACAGACTATCCCCCTTCTGTTCAGAGCTGTTGCAATAATCTATAAATCAGAGGACAAATCAAACAAATGGTTCTGTGCCTAAGCAGCTTGGAAAATTAAAAATTTCAAACTGCAAATAATAAGTGTTATCACCATGTAAGAATAGTAGAAAGAATTGCAGTTCAGAAACAAGATCATTTGTTAATCAAACAGATGATAAACAGCACTATTCACAGCAGGCACTCAATTTATATCAAGCATTTCTGAAGCAGTCAAATACCTCGGTTCTCTGTTTCCTTTCATGATTCACAAAAGCAAGGGTTGCATCAAAATCTTGCTGAAGGAATCTCCTGCAGATATCAGGGGAAAAAAAGAAAAGAAAGATGTAGTAAGGGTTCGAAAATTGCTATTGTAGCCATATTCAAAAGTCACCATATGAAAGTGTCTAACATCTACATCAAGCTAGCATCTTAGCACCAAAATTAAAAGTAAAAAGGTAAGCAGCAGGCAAAATGCAATTGCAAAAAGAATCAGTTAGTTTTCACATTAAAAGATTGAAGATGCTTTGCCCATTATTTCCATCAAAAGCAAATGAGCAATCTAATGGACTGCATTATAACACATTCTTTCTGTAGATAGTAAAGTTCTAACATCAAATTAAACATAAAAATTCTTTGTAGCTCAAATATTTTTTTTACAACATGTACATACACAGTTAATTAGTATTTAGCAACATGCACCAGATGCAGTATGCAGACATTAAAAGGGAAAGTGAGGCAGTTTGGATGTCCTTTTTGTAATTAAGAAAAGGGCACTCAACATATTACTCCTTCATAAGGAGTTCCATGGGCAAGGTCCCAGAAGAAAATTTCCCTGGATCCCAACTGGAGGTCAAATCCAAAGAAATATATTTGTATAGTCAACGTACTTCAGTTGAAGCCTTAACAAGGCCAACGAACTTGTAGTTCTAACATGAAAATGTATCATTCTACCAACTCATCATAATTGCTATTGGCATAAACTGATGCCGGCTTAGCATACTTACTGTTGAGAACTATGGTTTTGAACATGTTGGTAGCGGTCACAGGCATCTGAAAGTGAACCATAATGATGTTGTCGCTGCTGATTAAGTTGATGGTGAAGTTCTGCAACTTTCTGCTTCAACCTAGCGACATCTGCTTCAGCAAGAGCTATCTCCTCAAGCTCAGCCCTTGTCTTCACACCAATTTTAGGACATAAGAATGTGCATTACCCAACATGTATTTGAAGGAGATAATGGGAAAAGGGAAAAAAATCACAAGGGGTGTGTACAAACTTTTGAATCCATGCCACGTGAACTAGAGAACTGTCCAGAAGACATGCTCAAGCCAACTTCTAGTGCAGCTCTAAGATCTCTTTCAGCTTGCAGCTGCTCTTGCAACCTTGACACCTGTAGTGTCATCAACAAATCAGTAGATACAAATAATAAATAAATGCATGATAGTATATTTACTCTAAAACTACTCAACATCTAATAAAAATATGATCCTTTTATTCCAAGAACATATTTTTAAACTTTATATCTAAGGATATATGTGTGACATTTGCACCCACAATCCCAGTCCTTGAACAGAATGATAAGGCACACTATAGAATTATAACTGTTCAAGGATGTTGGAATCCAGGAAGCAAATAACATATACAGATTAATTTAGCATCTAATACCAGATGTTGCAAGTTGGTAGCTATTGCCAAGAGTATCCAGCAGATGAACCAATAATTTTGAATACAAATACAGTAATGAACATGGTTATGTTTAGTGCAGGAACTCGAACTAAACCGGCAAATGATCACTAATTTATCTTTTTGGTATATCATACAACAAAAAGAAAATGCCCAGTTGGAAATTGTTGGGTACTTCACAGCACGGTAACAGAGATGCTTAAAGACCGACATTGTAGAAGTATTATTCCAGCAATTTCTAGTTAGGTTTTTGGATAATGGAGGGGGCAGAGGTAGAAAACTTTATTAATCCACCAGCATCCTATGGTCTTGGTTATGCAAAATGTTAGATAAAGAGAAGTAAAAGGTAGAAAGATTTTTAATTTGAGAGTACTATCCCATTCAACCAATGAGTAAAGAAATATTTTCGATTCAGATACGCAATCAGAAGGCTTGCCATTCCAGCATCAGAACAGAAATCAGGGAATCACTGTAAGTAACATTCTGGCTTATTCCAATTCAAGCTTGAAGTTGCATTTATGTTAATTCATTTAATTGTCGTACGTTGGAACCAAGCTCGAGTTTCATTGCATACAATTCCTATGTGTAATTGTGTAGTAAAAATGCAATGATAAATGTACTAATGCATGAGGTTTCAAGAAGCAAAATGTATCACAAAAATAAAAACCCAGTAAAACATAGCAGATAAAACATCCAAAGAGTTAGAATAAGTACGTCTTGTTCAAGTGCCAACCGTCGCTCATGTAGTGCTTGCTTCCTCCTCTCTAAGCTAGCTTGTAAAATTGCATTGCCTCTAGCCTAAAAGGATGAATAGTCAATACTGTCAGAAAAGAATGCAAAAGTTCTTCAATTGAGCAACAAGCAGGTAAAGAAAATAATTCAACCTCCTTTGCGATCCTCTGTTTCAAGTCATTTTTGGTGATCTCAAGCCTCTGAATAGCAAGCCTACAAATGATACAACTCAGTTTTAGAAATCATGTAGACTACGAGTAAATATCATATCAAATATAAGACCCAGTATTCAACAGTAAACTAAATTTACAATAGGCATCCTGCATTTTCCCATTTACGGAAGAAATATAAAACCGTGTTGAGATCAAAAGAAAATTATGTTGTTCTGTTGCGAAAATTCATTCTCCTTTGTCAGCAACTAGGTCCAAATTTCAAGGTTCATTGTTTAATTTCGATTTAAACTTATGACTTTCCTTTAGATTTTAAAAAACAAAATATAGTAAAACCAGGGGAAATTCTCACATTATTCCCAATTGGATTTACACCAACAACACTAATTTTAACCCTTTGGAAGTGATAATTGATGACACAGACAAAAACAACTGTATCCGCTTAATAGAGCATAAGCCAAATGTGGATACACCTTAATGCAAATTTTGCAACTTACAATGCATATGCTGTTAAAGAGGATGTACATAAAAAGTTATCTTACTCTTCTTCACCAGAGGAATCAACTGACTCCACTGACGGTGTCTTTCTGGCCTGTAAGGAGATCAAGAAAAATTATTAGACGTCTAATTTTTGCTCTAAACAAATAACAACTGCAGAAATAAATTAATAAATACATCTCATCATTTTTCACACTTGTTTTTCAAGAAAACCTAGGCAAAGCCAAAATAAAAAAATTTTGAGAATAAATGACTTTAGCTGAGTGTACAGCCAATGTCAAGAGACAATTCGACACCATACAACAATTTCCCCAAAGGACATCATGCTCTTCGACTACTAATTTGCTAAGCAACCAACCCTGTGATATGTTTGAGACAGCATAAAGTTTACAACATAAAAAAGATATTGGCAAATGTATATATTTTCCCTAACAAATGCTTGTGAAGATTGAAAAGACAAGGAAAAGAGGGTGAAAAATTAAGGGTGGGCGAAAATCATATTTTCACTAGAAAGGGCAAAATACGCTAGAAGAACGAAAAGCGAAGTATGATTTTGACCAGAATCCTAGGGGCCACCCTAGTCCTCTACAAAGTAGGGAGAGGGTAGAAGAAAACTTTACCAACAAGCTTACTTTCCATGTAAAAGTGCCAAACATTCATATTACTTTGCTCAAGTGAGATTAAAGCTTTCTTGATAATTCCAATTCGCAGCCTTCATTTTTCTTAGTTTCCAAACAGGGGAAGGTACATTCCCTTAGAGAGAGACAGAACTAATTAACGTTTCTTCCTACTTTATGTTCCTTGATGTTTATTTGCCTCCTCCCCTCTTGGAAATCACGAAGAGGATTTCCGGACTGAACTGAGCGGGGGAGTAATCAGTTATAAACACTTTTTATTATTATTTTCTTTATAAAATGGATATTTACTTATAAGAGAGGGTGAATTACAATTGGGTCCCTCAGTTTTTTTTAAATATATTGTTATGTCTTCAAATTTTTATTTTATTATGATATGTGGTCCTTCCATCCAAATTTTACCATTTTTCATCCGTCTAAGATTGAAAGTCAATAAATTTTTTAAAATAATACAAAAATACCCTTAGAAAAAGGGAGAATTACTGTCAAGTCCCTCCATTTTTTGCCATATTATATGTTAAGAATCTGGACCTAACTCACCTGAAAACTCGAGTTGACAGATGAGGATTGCCCAACCTTATAAAGACTAAGTCCTCACTCCTATCCAATTTGGGATTCCAACACACCCCCTCTCACCTATCACGGGTGAGCACAACACCCAACACAGGTGCAACCGCCCATCACAGGCCACGGGCAAATGTCCCAACATTGGTGAAGGAACTAGGCTCTAATACCATGTTAAGAATCTAGGCCTAACTCACTTGAAATCCCGAGTTTACAGGTGAGGATTGTCCAACCTTATAAAGACTAAGTCCTCACTCCTATCTAATGTGGGATTCCAACATTATATATGATTGGGTCCCTCGGTTTTTGCAATATACTATTAGGTCCCAAAGTTTTCATAATACCAAACCCAGTAGTATAACAGAATAAAACTTAGGGGGCCAATTGTATATTACAAAAACCAATGGACCCGATCTTATATTAGCAAAAAACAGAGGGATCTGAAAGTAATTCTTCCTTTTTCCACTAAGATATTTTCATATTGTTTTCAAAATTTTGTTGACTTTTAATCTTTGACTGATGAGAAAAGGGAAAATTTGGACGAAAGACCAAGTAGTACAACAAAATAAAAACTTGGGGACCCAACAATATATTAACAGAAATTAAGGGACCCAATCATTTAGCCAAAAACTGAGGAACCAATTGTAATTCTCCCTGTAAGAGAATATGGGAATCCTCTTCCTTGTTTGTGGAATACACATAATACATGGAACAAAGGAAATATGAAAAGATTAAAGAAGGAAAAAAAAAAAAATTTAGTTCTCCAATTAGATATAAGCATATAACCTTGGAATTCTGAGAAGTGAACCCACAAGGAGGTGATCAATTACCTTTAAGGTTGAAACTTCCAACATTCAAGACTCATGTTTGGCAAACTTGATGCTGAATCTTTTACAAAATTTTTAATATTTAATTAACGATGTCAACAACTGCTTGAAACAGCTCATTTATGGGTTTCTTGAAGAATTTTAACAGTGAAAATTCAGGACTTAATCAAATTATAAGGATATTATCAACTAAATAAGATTTACCATTCAATGTTAATTGATATGTGGCAAACAGTGCATTAACAGATGACAACAACTTACATTTCTTCCCCAGAATGCTGACCGCTTTCCATTGTTAGTGGAGGTTGCAACTTTTCCAGTTGGCTTCTCCACAGATGATTCAGGTCCAGACATAGGTAAAGAAGGCACAGGATCCATTGAAGATAGAATATCCCCCATTGATCGACAAGATTCACCAGCAGGTGACACATTTGAAGCATCCATCTCATTTGAATTCTCATTTCCTTTCTTGCCTTTATTCGGTTGTTCCCTGAGTTGAACATTTGGGTCTCTAGATTGGACAGTATCAGCGAGTAAGTTTGAACTCTCAGCTGAATTTTGAATATTTCTTGGTGATCCAACATCAGAATCATCCCCACCAAAAGCCTGCGTGCATACGAATGAGCCAGAACACATAAATAAGAGACTACAGTTTGGAAGATAATTTGCCTAGGCATCTGATCAACTAAAAAGATAATAATCCTGATGAATTATAAATGGATGCATCCAAACTAACAGCATTCCAAGGTCCATGGAAAATTGGAAGTGCTAGCTTTCCCTTCAATTAAGCATTTAAATTCCAGACACTTGCTAAGAAAAGATATATTGTCACTTGTTTCGTACAAAATACATCTTACCATGCTCATCATAGCACCATATCAAAGCAAAAAGCCTAATGCCATTTTTAGCTAAACTGATAAAGAGTTATCAGAATTTTGTCAGCCATTCTCTATACTGTAACCAAAGAGAGCTTTTTCTTTTAAAACTCTTAATAAAAAAGAGCTTTAAGCATTCTCTGTAACCCCCAAGAAGCTATAGGAAGATGTAACCAAAAGCCAAGCCAAACAACTACTCTACCAAATCTCAAACAATGAAAACACTAAAAACTATCATCAAATCCACAAATTCATCTTTCAACCTTGAGGCCCCCTCTTGTCATTATGGTGACATGACTAGTCTTCTAGTCACAATGAAACTGGAAATTCTGCCTCCACTAGTGATTCTATCAGTTATTTATTTTTCCACCCACAAAGAAGAAAAGAAAGAAAGTCAAAAAGAATTACATAGGATGCTGAAAATCATAACACGAATGATCCATGTAGTACTCTATTTCATTTTATGATATGTTACCTCCATCCAAATACATATCCTTGCTTCAATAAGATGGATAATGTACAATGATACACCCATAGACCAGGAAGAAACCAATTGCCGTCTATTGGCAGGGGAAAGTTATAGTTAAAATCATGCAAATTGTAATAAAAATAACGACACCAAGAATCTGTCCCAAACTTGGTGCAGGATTGTTATTCGAACGGTGCATTCACATGACAACACAAGAATAAAGTCGAGCTCATAATTAATCTAAAATGCATAAGATAGCAGTCAGAAAGATGTTAATGTTAAATATCATGTAGGTTGTAATAAAAATAATGACACCACGAATCTGACCTAAATTTGTAGCAGGATTATTCTTTGAACAGTGTATTCACATGACAACACAAGAATAAAGTCAAGCCAATCACAAATCTAACATGTATAAGGCAAGCAGTCAGAAAGATGTGGGAATACTTTGGTAGAAAAGACAACCTCAACCTTGTAGTCATAAAGATCACTGCCAGCGTAACCACTGCTCTCGCTTAATTTCCCGCTGAGTACTCGTTCAGCATCATCATCAGTTTCTTGATCAACTTCATTTTCTGCATCATGATAACCATTTTCCTTTAGATCTATATTTTCATCATCACTTGAATCTTCACTCCCACTGTTTTCAATCCGAGAATCAGCAGAGATAGAACATCTGTGTAGATTTTCATCCTGAAACAACAAAAATTATATATGTATTATTACTAGAACAAAGATAGAAAGGTATTTAGATATGGTAAGATGTGCATTAAAATATTTCATATTCACAAGAACTTAAATTTGGTAAGGTGTTGAGCCAGTGCCAAATCAAAAGCAGATGATTATCTCACATATGAGATTCCAGTCCTCTCTCTGGAATAATCTTTACTCACATGTGGTTCTTGAAATCATAAATCAGTACAGTTTCAATTCAGAATGACCAAACCAGTTTTAACAAGTCCAAATAACTATGCCACTTGTTAGTTAGTGAGACTTATATTGTATGAACATGCTGAAAGATGAACAGGCACACTCAGATCGGCCAAGTTTTGGTCAACATGCTTTAATTGATTCCAACTCAGATCCCCATAAAGTTTCAGGTATGTGGCATAACTTGATCATTACAAAAGAAAAAACAATTGCAATTTTTTAATATCAGACATCAAACGCCAAACCAACCAACTTTCCACTCTGAATATGTAACATCAGCACAGTAAATCCTTATCAATTCCGTGATCAAGATTTCACCAATTTTTTCAATTTTGAAAAGTAGCACATGATAAATAAATTATTCAAAAGAATCAAACATGAAAGGCATAACAAAACCCATCATGTTACAGAGTTTAAAATGTCAGAACCAACTGTTGCCTAGAGCAGAGACATTTTCTCACAGTGAACCTCCTGCTAAGTCCCTCCAAGCACCCCATACCAAGAATAAAGCGAAGGAAAAGAATGGAGACAAAAATAAGAAAAAAAAAATTCCCCGTGCAACTAAAGGTCCTCCCAGCCGAAAAATTCAAATCATTTTATTTTAATGCCAAAAACATTAGCATATTGATGGGAACAGCAACCCATTAAGTAGTACCATGTGCCGGGAACAATCACCTAGCCGAGTTGGCTAAGTGTGGTGCCTAAGGACCCTTAGGTCCTGGGTATGAATCGAATCCCATTGCAGACAAGGAGGTAGCCCAGTGGTAGGTGCTCCCCTTACCAAACCTTAGCGCTTAGGTTCAATCCGCATTCCTCCCTCCCCTGTAGATGTAGAGTATCTTTGTAAAAAAAAAAACCATGTGCCAGACCAAAAGCTCCTCTCTAGATCACTTTTTTCAATTAGCACATGTTTCATTCAATTAATACATCTCACCCAAAATGCATAAGTGATAAAACCAATTTTCTAGCTATCAGACCAACAAGTGGATAGTATCTTACATCAAAAATATTCTCATACTCCTCTAAAAGAGTGGTAATGATGGCTTGAGCATTATTAGCAGCATTTGCGGCAGCAAGAAGCTGTGCCGAACTATCACCATTAATATCAAAGTCATCCTCCAACTCACATTCACCAGCTAATAGAGGACGCAGTAGCAAGGGTGCCATACAAGCAGCAACAGCAGATGCAGTCATTCGATTCTCATTAGCATGAGATGAGATCGTATGCATCATTTTCAGAATTCTGCAAAGTATCAACGAAAATGGAAACAAAAAGAGAAACATAAAATTAATGCACAAATAACAAAATTAAGAGAACCAAAGACCCTCAATCACAAATTAAGTAGCTTTAATTAGCTGTTCAAAATATGAATGCCTACAATGGAAAAGTTTTCAGTCAATTGCAACTGACAGTGGCACCTGTAGAAAGCACAGTTGCGCTGTGTGCAAAAGTTCACACCTTAAAGCACGCAACTGCAAACAAACTCAATAAAAGCTTTCTTCTTCCACTTTTAACATTATTTTGCTGTATATAAACCTTGATATTGATTAACAAAGAACATTACAATATGAAGAAAAAGTAATCATGACACCATATGACCAGTGAGAAGGTTGACCTGTAAAAACCTCTGATACTAAGCAGGACAAGGAAATGACTTTAGGGTACAGTACAGGAGAACCATTTATACACTGCTAATGACTACCACAAATTACCTTACAAGAGCCTGTCCCATTTACTTATATATGCTTAGAAGTACCAGAAAGTGTTTATTTTCCTCAACATGCACAGAAAAGCAATGAGAGCAACAATTGTGCAGTGAAGCCATATACTTGATATATAATACAAACTAACCACTCTCTCCAGGAAAGTATAATAGTACTAGTTCACTGGTGCAGCCTTTTAAACATAAAATACTGAAATATTGACTGAACAATTTTATGTTTTCTCCAAACTTCAGCTCCATGAAATACACGCAACATGAATATAATGATGATAGCACGTAAGGAAACTATGAGTTCCAAAACAAACTTTGAGATTTTAATTTCAAACTCAAACCTGAACACATAAGCATTAAGATTTACAACACAAAAAGAAAAGATGGACATGAAAGCCAATTAAAAAGGCTCACTGTGATTACCTCTGTAATAAGCGCCGGTTTGGTTCAGGAAATGACTCCAGTATTGCAGAGCGCATTGAATTAATTCTTGTTTCTTTACGATCAATTTCTAATTCAATAAAAAAGTACAATAACAATGTTAACACCAAAGCACTCATTGGCAACAGAAGGTGATACATCACAGAACTGAATATATATGCACACATCCATATTGAAGAACTGCCGAGAAGAGATAAAATTAGCAAGTATCTATCCCATTTTAAAAAATTACCTGAAATTCTGACTGCATTTACACCCATTAGTTTCAAGTCACATGCTTCCTCTACAATTTTTAATGTGTATTGGTACTTTAGAAATACATTAGAAAATATATACAAGAAATACTTTATTGAAGTCTATAGAAAATATAATCAAAAAATATGCATTCATTTTATAACAAATATCAACCAATTTGTACTCATCATGAATTTAAATCAAATAAATGTCAAATATACCCCACTGTCAAGTGAATATATTATAAAGAAAAACTGACAACAAGAAACACTTTTCTGAATTTTTATGAGCAAAGGATCAAAAAACCCATTTCCTATTTTATAATATTGAGGGCACATACAAATTATTTAAGAGTTTTTTTTTTTTTTTCAATTGGATCTGACCAAATAAAATTCAATTAAATTCTCCATTCAAAATATTAGCACAAACAAACTAAAATTATGAATCTCTATGACAAATCTAAGCTGAACAGCAGAAATCATTAAAAAGCTCCTGAACTATGTATGCTTTGACACTTCATTGAAAATTTAATATATGCTTCCTCATAGTTATTGCTCAATCCGGTCCTGTCACACACCAAATGGATAGACATTAACTGATAAACTAATTAAGGCATTTAATGTGATTTTATAATAAAAATTAACATTTTTCGCTTTCTAGTTTTCTTATATCAGCAAATAAGAAATACTGGCATTCATTCTCATACAAATACACCAACATGCACTTCAATCAGATACTTGCGCAATGGTTTGTTTATTCAAGTAAATGGTAATCAGTAGGACCAAATGAAGAACTTGAGGGGCTCAATAGTAAAAAAACTAGTGTCCAAGATATTAGTAGCAAAACATATGAATATTTGAGGGACCTTTCCAATAACAAGCTTAACCCACTATAAGAATAAATCTGAACCGATTCTCCAAAAAAAAAAAAAGAATAAATCTGAACCAATAATAAGTCAACAACCAATAAAGAATCAAGCACAAGGACATTGTTGCAACAGAAGATAATTGGCATGTGGTTGAACAATAATATAGATGATATTGATAAACTCTTACACAATAATAAAAATACCAATTTGAAACTTTGTCTATAATGTTAGGGGCTTATGTTAATTGCATCAAAACCGGGGAAAGAATTGTTAAATATTCCCAGATACTTTGCAGATGTACAGATTTTAAGAATGCCTATTACTATGCAAAGCGTAACATCACAAAGAGCATTGAAACTTACTTCCAGGAAGATGACAGTAGAAATTGACTCTGATTTCATAAGTAATACAAAAGTGCAAATAAATGGGTGAGAAAGATATAAGAACTCACTATAAGCCTCCAGCAATGCATTGCAGCATGAAGCCGGAACTGGAGAAGAGGGCAACTCTCTCAGGACATGCTAAAGATCACAAAGTTTGAGAGGTGAATACAAAACCAAGTTAATTCATCATAAAGTTACAAAAGCAAACTATGTAGCACCAGAAAATACCTTGACACAATCACCAACAACATGAGCATCTTCTTCTGGTTCAAATTCAATCTTCCCTGTCAATGATCAAGAACACTATTAGTTATGGAAACCACAGAAGACATGTAGGGAATACAAATGCTAAATGGAGCGTCACAAAAAAATTAATGATTGAGGAAATATCCA